>JACEEZ010007207.1:0-30301 GCA_016584305.1 Chionoecetes opilio
CAGCACGGCTGGGAACAGTCGCTGCATGACGGCAACCCAATATTGGCGGTGAAATTTGTTTTAGTCCGCGACTATCGCCGACAATCGCAGACTAGTTGCCTAACTACGGCATCCCGAGCCAACCACGCTGATTTTGGAGCTTCAGCCCCCGCAAAATTGGCTGCCGTCGGCACCGACTGGATGACTCAGCAAGTTGTGACTGAACGCCGACGCGAGTCCTGGAGATGTGAACGGGCCTTAACACTGCTCCTGTGTCTTGTGTTCCCCAGCTTGCCGGAGTTTGGTTTTGACGAAAAAGGCTTGATTTTTTGGTATGCACTGGCCTCAAGGTGTGTATTTCAATCAATAACTGGGGGCATAAGAACATAAGAAAATAAGGAAGCTACAAGAGGCCGCGAGGCCTACACGTGGTAGCTCCTGGTATACGCCGGGGGGCGCGTCGCCTCGCCCACCCTACGACGCCACTCCCGGGGGTCACCACATGCGAGTCCCCATGCAGGCTCCCTTCCCATACCAAGCAGCTCTTGACAAGAAACATCAAACTGCCCAGCCACACCTTTGTGGGCGCCCCTTGGCCCCTCCACGCCGGATTCGTCTACTTACAGATACAACCAAGGGGAAGGATCGGTTCAGGGTAGCGTGCCCACATGCCCATATAGCCGAAGTTGGTGTTAACGGACTATGCAGGTAATCAGCGCCTGGATCAGTCTCACGGTGCAACGTGATTGACACATATCATCCCAGCGATACCCCATGATTCTGCGAATACATCTATTACCAAAGCATTGATTCGTCTTTCACGTCACTATTTAGGTCCATGTCTCACAACCATAGAGTAGACGGGATCACAAACAACTTGAAGATCCGGATATCTGTCATCTGCCCCAGGTACCGACACGCAAATGCTTCCTGCTGAGCGGAGTCCATAAACACGTGGGTGGCTCTGCCAATACGCAGTAAGACTTCTTGGACGAGATCCCGCCGTCATTATGGACTGCGCTACCAAGGTATGTAAAACTTTCCAAGACTCAATGTCCCGCCGCATGCATGAACCAGACGTACTGTTCATCTTCAGTAAGCCTCCAAACACTCGGACCGTGGTCTGAGCCAAGGAGACCCAAGTCCCAAAGGTTGCCTCCTCGTGAGCGAGCTCACCATAATGTGAACTATCACCAGGACTCCAGGCGATCAGCAAAGATTACTCTATCACAGCAAAAACAAGATCAGTTGATCTGGTGTTGCGAGTGGTGTTGTTTTACCTAGTGTATTTACCTAGTTGTGTTTACAAGGGACTGAGCTACAACTGGTGTGGTCCCGTCTCCGTAGCTACATTTATAGTCTTTTTTCCATGGTGCACATAGTGTGCCGCTATCACCTTATTAATCATTCCAATATTTCTATATTCTATGAGGCGAAGATGTACCTCCTTATGTTGTTCAGCATTTCCCTTTCGCTAGTGTGGAAAGTGTGTGTATTCATCTAGTTGTATTTTACTAGGGCCTGAGCCAATGCTATGTATGGCCCCGTAACTCCATATAAACATTTTTATCATTCAACCTGTGCTTAGTTTTGGCTGAAGCCAGCACCCGGGAGGCGGGTCACAAACCCCGGCTAACACCCGGTACCCATCTCACTGCGGGTGGGACAGGGGCTCGGGTTTTAAGAAAAAGAGCCCCAACTGTTTTCCGCTCCGCCCGGGTATTCGAACCTGGATTCCGGTTGTGAACCGAGCGTGCTCCCCTACATACGGAGAGTTACCCATCATACCGCCATACCCATCGTGTTGTGTGTGTGTGTATTTACAGTGTGGATTGATAGTAGTAACATACAGAAATAGCTAACACTATATCGTTACTGTCCCCGTCTCAAATCTACTATTAGCCCAGCTTGCCTTTGAAGCCTGAATACTTCTTTACAAAACGTACAAAAACAATAATCAATGTGGTATTGCATTCTTAATTTCTTCACTCCTCACCAGAGCAGATTAGCCAGTTTGGGTCCATTAGATCAATGTAATGACTTTACTCCACCTTCTCCCTTCATCTCTTACTTACTTACGCTGAAGCCATAGATCACAAATGGATCTCCTTTACTTACTAAGTGTAGCCATAGAGTCACAACGGACTCTACCTCTAGTCTAGTAAGTAGCAATCCCGCTAGTGCCGTGTGCCTCTAGTGCCTCTGGTGCTCTAAGTCCCTCTAGTGCCTCTAGTCCTCTAGTCCTATAGTGCCTCTAGTGCCTAGTCCCTCTGTCTGCCTACTCGTGGCCTCTAGTCCTCTGGTGCCTTGGTTGCCTCTGGTGCCTCTAGTCGCCTCTAGTCCCTCTTGTGCCTCTGGTGCTCTGGTGCCTCTAGTGCCTCTAGCCTCTAGTGCCTCTACAGTTCCCTCTGGTGCTCTGGTGCCTAGATCCCTCTTAGTGCCTCTAGATGCCTCTAGCCATCTAGGCCCTCTTAGTCCCTCGGTCCCTCTGGTGCCTCTGGATGCCTCTAGTGCCTCTGTTGCCTCTGGTGCCTCTGGTGCCCTCTAGTTCAATCTAGGCCTCAGTGCTCGGTGCTCTGGTGCATCTGGTGCATCTAGTGCCTCTGGTGCCTTTGTCCCTATCGGTGCCTCTAGTGCCTGCGGTGCCTCTAGTGCCTTTGTGCCTCTGGTGACCTATGGGGCCTCTGGTGCATGTGGTTCGCTCTAGTGCCTCTAGTGCATTCTAGTGCCTTCTTTGGTCCCTCTGGTGCCTTCTAGTCCTCTGGTGCCTCTGGTGCCTCTCGTCCCTCTAGTGCCCTTTAGTCCCTATCACTGGTGCCTCTAGTGCCTCCAGTGCTCAGTGCCTCAAGTTGCCTCCCAGTCCTCTAGTGCCTCTAGTCCCTCTGCAGAACTACTGCAATCTAGTGCCTCCATAGTAACACAACTCTAGTGCCTCCCGTGCCTCTAGTGCCTCTAGTGCCTATGGTCCCTCTGGGCCTTGGTGCTCTGGGGCCTCTAGCCCCTCTAGTTCCCTCTAGTCCCTCTGCGGGCCTCTAGTCCCTCTAGTCCCTCTAGTCCCTCTGGGCCTCTGGTGCATCTAGTCCCTCTGGTGCTCTGGTTGCCTCTAGTCCTATAGTCCATCTAGTGCCTCTAGTCCTATAGTGCCTATAGTCCTCTGTTCCCTTGGTGCTCTGGATGCCCTCTAAGTCCCTCTAGTCCCTCTAGTCCCTATAGGCTCTAGTGCCTCTAGTGCCTCTGGTGCCTCTAGTGCCTCTAGTGCCTCTGGTGCCTCTGGTGCCTCTGGTGACTCTAGTCCCTCTAGTCCCTCTAGTCCCTCTAGTGCCTCTAGTCCCTCTAGTCCCTCTAGTCCCTCTAGTCCCTCTAGTGCCTCTAGTCCCTCTGGTGCCTCTAGTGCCTCTAGTCCCTCTAGTGCCTCTAGTCCCTCTAGTGCCTCTGGTGCCTCTGGTGCCTCTGGTGCCTCTGGTCCCTCTGGTGCCTCTAGTCCCTCTAGTGCCTCTAGTCCCTCTAGTGCCTCTAGTCCCTCTAGTCCCTCTGGTGCCTCTAGTGCCTTTGGTGCCTCTGGGGCCTCTGGTCCCTCTGGTGCCTCTAGTCCCTCTAGTGCCTCTAGTCCCTCTAGTGCCTCTAGTGCCTCTAGTGCCTCTAGTGCCTCCAGTGCCTCCAGTGCCTCTAGTCCCTCTAGTCCCTCTAGTGCCTCCGGTGCCTCTGGTGCCTCTGGTGCCTCTAGTGCCTCTAGTGCCTCCGGTGCCTCAGTGCTATAGTGCCTATAGTCCCTCCAGTGCCTCCAGCTGCCTGTGGATCCCTCCTAGTCCTCTAGGCCTCTAGTGCTCAGTGCCTCTAGTGCCTCAGTGCCCCAGTGCCTCTAGTCCCTCTAGTGCCTCTAGTGCCTCTGGTGCCTCTGGTGCCTCTAGTGCCTCCAGGGTTCCCTAACATTTTCCAATGCGACCCCATCTGGTGTTGTTGGCTATCCAGTGCGACCCCCTCATTTAGGATTTAAGGTGAACAATATACTATATATATATATATATATATAGTGACGTTTGTATATGTATGAATATTTCGTCAAATACAAATTACGGATGTATATTATCATAAGAAAAGTGTGTAAAAGTAAACACTGCAACAACAATTTTACAAGCTATCTTGTTTTACTATTGTGACATGTTTAAAAGATCCTTCCTTGCTATACCTGTGTTGTTATACCTACACCAGGCAACTACAACTGCTTGTGTATTACATTCACAGCAACGACAACTGTTGTGTTATTACCTACACCAGCAAAACACTACTGTGTGTTATTACCTACACAGCAACACAACTGTTGTGTTATTACCTAACACCACGCAACACACTGCTTTGTGTTATACTACAACAGCAACACAACTGTTGTGTTATTACCTACACCAGCAACACAACGTTGTGTTATACCTACACCAGCAACACATACTGTCTTGTGTTATTACCACACGTAGCAACACAACTGGGTGTGTTATTACCACACCAGCAAAACACTACTGTTGTGTTATTACCTACACCAGCAACACTATGTGTGTTATTACTTACACCAGCAACGCACTACTGTTGTGATTACCACACAGCCAACAAAACTGTTGTGTTATTACCTACACCAGCAAACACTACTGTGTGTTATTACCTACCCAGCAACAAAAACGTTGTAGTTCCATTACCTACACAGACAACACTACTGTTGTGTTATACATACACAGCCAACACTACTGTGTCGTTATACCTACACCAGCAACACAACTGTGTGTTATTACCTACACCAGCAAAACACAACGTTGTGTATATACTACCACCAGCCAAAACACTACTGTTGTGTATTACCTACACCAGCCAACACAACTGTTAGGTTAGTACCTACACCAGCAACACAACTGTTGTGTTATTACCTACACCGGGAAACACAACGTTTGTTATTACCTACACCACAACAACTGTTTTGGTTTTACCTACCCACACACAACTTTGTGTTATTACCTACCCCAGCAACACAACTGTTTTTTTTATTACCAACCAGCAACCACTGTTGTGTTTTCCCTACACCAAACACCACATGCCTAAGCTACAGTGGGTGCTTTTTAGAGGTTTAGACATGTGGGGCATCAGCATTTCATTAATGTTATAAAGTCATACATAATTTGTACTAGTCTATTTCATAGGTGACTTGTGTGCATTATCTTTTAATACTTTTTATTACTGCAGGTTAAATTTAAATTTATGAATTTGATGAAACCCTGTATCAAAAATCAGAAATTGATTTGCTTTTCTATAATAAAACTGTATATCTGAATTTTGCTTATTAATGAGATTCCCTAATGATCAGCCCAGCGTAATTATGATTTCTTTAAATTTTCTCACCGGGGGGTTTATGTGCTTGAGGAACACAGCAGGAAATCTCAAAATTTGATGTTTGAAATAAGGTTACGGTAAAATTTTTACAAATACCTTGTTGAGAAAGCTGCTTTGCAGTACAAGTGTTTCCAAAATTGTACCAGAATTTTGATAGCTTATTTCAAGGGGCCAAAATTCTCCGATAAAGTAATCCAAAACTTTGCTGTATCTTATAGATGTCAAAATTTCTCTTGACTCGTTGGCACCTGTAATTTTTGTCATTTTTAGTGCCAAAGAGCCACACTGATTTGCTGTTTGGCACGTGGCAAACGAGTTGTCAGTAGGGCTGAAGCTTGGGTCGGAGAGCCGGGGGGGTACCTGCCAATCCGGTCCCTGACCTCACATATGGGGGTGAGGGCAGGGCTCCACACCCGACCTCCATAGTGTGTGAGGTCAGGGCCTCCCCCCCTGAGCCCGCCTTAATGGCCCCATATTAACGCCTTACTGTCCCCCATATTAAAAAGAAAAAGATGACACGCTGATCCCCCTACCCAACCATACTTTTCCCATGACACCTGACCTACTATAGCAGCTGTGACCCCTTTCTAAAACACTTGCGACCCCCATCACCCCATGACTCTCTACACCCCTTAGTGATGAGCTTGCGACCCCGCGACCCCCCGGGTTTGGGCCCACTGCTCTAGTGTTTTGGGGGGGCGGTAGCGAGGGTTTGCGTCTCCGATGGCGTTCCGGTGACCAGTTCATCCCCGAAGAAAAACCAAAACCTTTCTGCACCCTCAGTGGCCTAAGAAACCCCCATGCCCTGCCCATCAACTCTACCTTCGATTGCGAGTGCATCGGGGGACACAGGGGGGCGGCATGAGCCTCTAAACACAGGCTCCACTATAAGAATCCTGTCTGCGCCACCACGGGCGGGACCAACCATCAGAGCCCTCAAGTGAACCGTCCAGAGCCTACCATCCGAGTCCTGGCACCACTGCATACAGGCGCTATAGGCACAAATGTATAAAAAAAAAAAAAAAAAAAAAAAAAAAAAAAAAAAAAAAAAACCTAGCATAGGCCACGTAGGGAGAATCATGATGGATTTTCTCTGTACCCTTCCTTACCTTGGGATAAGACTCACCTCCTAATTGAGGCCATACACTCCTGCTCAATCCACCCAACGAGCAAAGCTTCAGAGCTAAGTACAATTCCTCGGCTGACGACATCCTTTGTTGGGTCTAGTTTATAGTGTAATCTTGTACCTATTTTCTAAGTTGACCATTCTCCTAACCCTTACAAGTTGGTCCTAGGGGACTTTCAATCAAAATATCTCTTTCTCTCTAGAGATGACTTCTTACCATCTGTCCATTAACATTCCTCTACATTCTCCCTCACTGGCCTCCTCTCGTCTAGGTGGTGGTGGTTCAAGCTCCTCTCAACTATTCTACTCTTGCTGCTCCAACAGCCCATCCATCCTGTCCCCTATTATGGTTTTAATTTGTTCGACCGCTCTCTGTAAACGTACACCGTCAAATATATTTTCTAACACATATCACCACCCTCTTCTCAATGCTTCCACTATTTTGTACGGTCCCCCACCACTTAACGGAGAGTTTTCTGTTGGTGCCCCGGCTCAAAGCTTCGTCTTTTCACCACGCCAATTCGTCTTTCCTCCAACCTTGGTTTTTTACCTTTTCAACACTGCATTCTCCGCCATTTGCTGCCTCTTTCCAAATTTGTTTCTCTTGATGATTTCGTGTGCCACCTTCTGTTTCCTCCTCTGAGTCACTTTGTTGGTAAGTTCAACACTATCAACCTTGGGGCGTATCGGGAAAAGAAAACATAGAAAGGTTGGTTACCCATTGTCCCATGGGTACCCATTGTCCCATTGGTACCCATTGTCTCATGGGGTACCCCTTGTCCTCATGTACCCATTGTCCCATGTAACCATTGTCCCATTGGTACCCTTGTCTCCTGGGTACCCATTGTCTCATGGGTACCCCATTGTCTATGGGTACCCAATTGTCTCATTGGTACCCATTGTCTTCATGGTACCCATTTCCTCATGGGTCCCCTATTGTCTCATTGGTACCCATTGTCTCCTGGTACCCATTGTCCTCATGGGTACCCTTGTCCCCATGGGTACCCATTGTCCTATTGGTACCCATTGTCTCATTGGTACCCATTGTTCTCATGGGTACCCTTGTCCTCAGGGTACCCATTGTCCCATGGTACCCATTGTCCCATTGGGTACCCATTGTCTTCATGGGTACCCATTGTCTCATGGGTACCCCATTGTTCCATGGGTCCATTGTCTCATGGGTAACCATTGTCTCATGGGTACCCATTGTTCCCTCATGGGTACCCATTGTCTCATGGGTCCCATTGTCCTCATGGGTACCATTGTCTCTTTACTGTCACTATTCAGCACTCTTTGGGGTTTCTAAGAGATAACTGGGCCATCCAGGTGGGATAACCCTTGCACAAGGTGAGATAATTGTTTTTCATTCTGTTCGTGCATTCTTTTCAGGATACTCATACCTTGTGGATGATAAGGCGTGGTGTGTCCTAACTGTATTTCCATGAATCACACAATTTTTTAAATTGCTGAAAGTAAATTCCCTAGCGGTTATCTAACAACAAGGTATGTGGTGCCCAAATACACTAATATATTTTCCCTGAACTTTCTACTACTTCCTCGGCTCCTAGGTTTCCTGAATTTATAAAACAAGTAAACCTACTAATAAGATCTTAATTATAGTTAATAACACAGCGGTATCAAAAGTGGGCTCCCGTTCCCATGACCGGTTTATGTCCTATGCTTATCCTGCTCTAGAGGACTACTTACTGACGGTAATTCTTGCCATTGTTGTTGGAGTCCACGACTCCTTTAGGGCTGTTTGCAGGTTAAGGGTAGGCGCCTCCTTAGCAATTAGTGGCGGGTACATTCATATTATTGTAATTGTTTTTCTAAGGTATTTATTTCTTTGAAGACTTAAGTACTATGCAATAAGATCTTCATGTATCAGCACATTGGCTTTCCTGCTTAGCAACGAAAAAATTACAAACTATATTTTATTATTTGGTAATAAGAGCAGAGCTAGAAACACAAATGGGCGCCAGCATGGTCACTCAATAGGTAGAATAGTGTGACAGTGGGTTTACTTTATGAAACACCAGTTTAGAGATTGCACACTCCAATCTTTTGATGGCTCACCATGGCTGTGCAAAAAATGACCAAAATCACCATTTTCTGAACCCGTAATTCTTCTTTTACTTTCCATAAATCATCAGCAGTGCGTTTTTGTTTAGGAACAAAATCACATGGGCAATTACTTACCATTCATTCTCTTTCAACAGTTAGTTTAAGTGTTTTATTATGTCACAGTAATTGCGTTATAAAACCTCCAGAGTACAATATTGCACTGCGAGATGTCAATAGACACGGAGGTTTCTGCAGGGAGGAAACCTCAACATTGATAATACAATACATTTATTTGAAAGGGAAGAATAATCGCACAGTTTGCCAGACTTCACAAGAACCGCGTGACATGTTCACCCATTTTTCGGAGTAACTTTATAAAATGGGCAGAAATAGTGAAAAATACCCAATTTTCGGCGGCGCCGCCCTGAAACAGTTTTCCTCACCTATTCCTCTCATCAATCCGTTTTTAGTTTGGGGGCCATACAAGTATCCTTTTGCTTACTTATTGACTTCTTGCCCTAAATGACTGATTCCTTATTATGAAATGAAATTCCAAGGCCGCTTGCTTCAGTTCACTAGGGCAAAACCATAAGTAGTGTACACTGTTATCTAACTGCTGTTAGTTAAATATAAACTCCTTCTGTTATCACAAATTGATTAAAGTACTTTTTGGGGTATTTGGATCTGGGTGATTCTGCCTCCTTCAACAGATACTCTATCATTTCTCTCCATCTGAGGTCCTCCTCGCTGCATTTCCTTGATTTCTTCTTTAGTTTTTTCCTAACCATCTCTCTTTCTACTTGACATTGAATGATTCTTACTGGTCTAACTAGCTGGTCTGCTACAGTGTTCTTTCTCCTGCTTTATATGCTATTGACTCCTATAGTCTCTCATTTCTAGGATCCCCATCCTGTTCATCCTAGGTGACTTGGTGCGTTGTTTAACACTGACACTAACGTTGGTGGTCTGTTCTGATGATACCTTTGGCCTCCCCACAGGAAATGATGAAACTGTCTGCAGGCTAAACTATCCCTAGGGCTCCCTATCTGTTTGCGAGTTAATCGCGTTTCCAACTGGCCTTTTAAAGTTTTTGGAAAAGTAAGATATTTACCTGGGCTTTGCCTCAATCGCTATCTGCATCAGTCCCTGCTCCTACATGGGCTTGACTAGCATCGGTATCCAACAACCAAAAGGTTTATTGATATTGGCCGTAGTTAAGATGGGAGCACTAGTCGTTTTGTTTTTTTAGTCTCTGAAATGCGTTCTGGCTTTCCCTCTGACCAGTTGGAATGGGTTTTCCTTCTTAGTCCAAATTAGTGATCGGCACAGCTATTTTAGCGATCCTTCTATTTAACTTTCCGTATAAGAAACCTAACCATTTCCATAAATCTTCTGGTTTCCCTTGATATTTATTGGGGGTTCATTTTCTTACGGCTCTAGGTTTGTCTGGGTAGGGCTGGTACCTTCCTTGTCACTAAACATGTTCCTAACCCTAACTTTTCTTTGCCCTATTTTTCATTGGACAAATTTAATTTGATTCCAAATTTAGTCCAGATGTTCAAATAACCTATCGGTCCTCTCCAACAATACCTGGTAACTGGGTGCCATCAGATATGTCATCCAGATAATTTTTAAGCCAGTTTCTCTTTCGTAAAGGGGTTAAAACATGGGCTAACTGCAGAGAGAAAACTGCCCACTGCAATTCAATCCAAGGGAATCTTTTGAACTATATAAGGATATTCCTTCACTAAAATTGTTAGATCCTACTACTCTCATCCAAAAGTATTTGATAATATGCATCTTTCGTATCTAGGGTGGCTAGTATTCATCGCCCACTACCGACTACTAGCTCTTCCATTTGGGTAGTGGGTTTGTATATCAGTGCCTAAATGTTGATTCACTTTCCGATAATCCAGACCCTCCTTTTTTTCCCCATTCGGCTGTTTAACCAGTACTATAGGACGTAACCACGCCGCTGTGGAGTGTTCTATTATGTCCTTCTCTTCCATTTCTCTCAATATTTTAGCTATTAGTTCCTTGGCTTTCTCCGGATACCTATATGTGACTCCTCTACACGGTGTTGGATCTAACACCTGAATATGAGCGGGTTCAGTTTTTATGGTGCCTAAGGTGTTTTCTGCGGGGGATTTTGCTTGCTGTTCAATCATCCAGGGAAGATGATTGCCCGACCCGCAAGAATTTGTTGTTGTTGTTGTTGTGGCAGCAAGCAAAATGTTTGTTTGGGTACTATAAAATATATATGGGCACTATAAAAGTGACCGCTTGCAAGCGAAATCCCCCGCAGAAAACGCCTCTAGTTCTCCTTCATCTAAGATAAATAATTTATGGTGTTGTTTTATCAAGGAGAAAAAATGGTGTCTCTCCTGTCCACTTAGGTGCTTCCAATCTCCCCTTTCCAGAATAGCCTGTATCATTCCTGTCGATTACCACTACTACTACCTTGGCTAGCATCACTGTCGGGTTAACATAGCGCTACTCATTCTAGTGGTGAGACAGAGCGTGGTCCTTCCGTAACCTGCTGCTCTTGAATTTTCTTCTGAGTTTTACTACGCCATACATGGCTAAAAAGTTTACCAGAACGTAACTTCAACTGTCCATTACTGTTATTAAAAATTCTTAAAAAAAAAAAAAAAGTTTTGGTAGAAAGATGGTCTTTCTTTAGTAACCTTGACACACATACTCTCCTGTCTTTTCTAGGGTCCACCACGAGAATGGTTCCCTCTACCATCGTCCACTGGTAATTCTAACCATTGAGTTCTTTTCTTGTCTTTGGTCACGCTTTGCTTTGCTGATGCTTATATGACGCTAGATTAGACCTCCATCTTGGCACTCCATGCTCTTACTGCTCTTATGGTGCCCTATCGGTGGTCAACAATTCAAGGGGTGATTTAAAGTTTAGCCCACATGATTTTTTTTGTGTAATTTTATAGTCATTTCTTTGAGTCCTATTATTTCCTCCCTACCACCCGGGCTTGGGGTTTTTTTTTGGATAAATACTGTCTAGCACTAACTAACATTAACACTTCTAGTGTCCTATCTGCTACTAGGGTTATTTTTACTTTCTCCTTGACCTAAGATTCTCAACTCCTTGCCCGGTATGCCTGTCAACTGGGAGGTTTACGGTGGTTCTTATTTTAGTTGGTAAAGTTAAAGCGCGCTCTTCTTTTATAAGTGACTATTCGCTTCCTGTGTCTAATGAAACTTCTGTGACGTGGTCATTAATGGCTGAGGTGATTATTGGGGATTGATGTTTAAACTAGTCACCTGGAAACCTTTTCCTCCCGGACAACTCGACTGCCTCCCTACATTCCTACTCTCCACAATCAAAACAAGCATTGCTACTTGCCTTCCTTCGCAGTCCGCGGCTGAGTGGTTGTTCATTTTACAGTATGGCAAACATTGGGAGTTCCTTATCCAACTAAACTGGGTACTTCTGGTCTCTACCTACTCTCAAATCTGTAATTTCCTCTCCATGGCCTTCCATCTGTGCTCCACAGTCTTTACTCTGACTGACTGACTGCAGTTTTCCTGTGACTGTTCTGCTTATTGGGAGGATACTCGGGCAAGCGGGTGTTATCTCTGAAAGCTGCAGGGTCTGGTTTCCCCGCGTATAGTCTATCTGTCTCTCTTCCGATGGCTATTGCCCTCGCGGTCTGCCACTCTCTCTTGATTTCTCAGTGGGATTTGTTTCATCCATGAAAACTCTAATTTCTCCCTGCTGTGCCTTGGTAATCCTCTCACAGTTTGTTTGTATGATCTTTGTCCCTGCGAGAATTTCTCCTGATGTTTTGACTTTGTTTCCAATATGGCGTTATTTACATTTTAAGTTCAGTTGTGAAATCTTGAGGATATTTCCAGCCAATCCTACCCCCTTGACCTCCGCAATGCTGTTTAAGGATCCTGTCCACATTATTGTCTGTTAGTGTCTCAATATAAACAATAAGTTAGAAGTCCCAGGATTTAAAATGGATCTTCTGAGGGCATTTCTGTATGGTAATAACACTAACGGTTGGGTCCTCTCTTGCCATGTGAGGATCCTCTTTCCTGCTCCTCCAATCCTCTGAACAACTCTCTACTTGGGACAAAGAAAACTTTCAACCTTCCCTCGGCTTTGATTCCATGCAATCCAACTGAGGTTCAGCATTCGTGTATCTCTAGCTTTACCATGACCTCACTGGTCTCCTGACCAATCCTTCTCCCCTCCCTTATCTCTCACAATAACTCAGAGCTATTTTCGTTCTTTCCACTTTTTTTGTTCTAATTGAATCATCCTATCTAACCGCTGCGTATTGTTCTGGACTGGTATCGTCTTGCCTTGGTGTCACTACTTCCTCCTTCCTAATCTCTCTGTCCAAACCCTCGCTTCCATTCTCAAAAAATTAATTAACTCCTCCATCTTGATAATAAAAAAAAATCTTAATGATGACTACTACGGGTATAATGTTGGGCTTTTTAAGTTGCTAATATAGCCACGACAACCCGCAGAGTTGACCTACTTGCCGGGGCGTCTCTAAGCCTCAACACTGACATACACTGTTCTTATAATTTCTATGGTGGTAAACCCGGTCCTCCTATAACCCTGCACTGGCAGCCCACGCCCTGATAGTTGTGCATGATTACATTTACAGTTTCTCGATATAAAGCTCCTGCCCGTCCTGTTTAACGTGCACTCCATCATGCGCTAAGTCTTTGCGCATAGGTTTGGCGTTAAAGCTTAATTTCCCTATAACTAGTTAGTTATTGTTGCAATTTGATTTTATCGCTTTAAGCTATCTATCGTGTTTCTGCTCAACCCTCCTAGCGTAAAGGTCCTGTTATGATCCTGTGTTCTATCATGCAAATCCTTTATCTCACACGCACGCTGCCCTGCAGGCTTCTACTACCTTCCTAATCTCTGCCACTATGCCTTCTCACCTTACTGCTTCTTTGATGGCAGACTGCTAACCATAGGATGACTAACTCTAATTCTTTCTGCAATATTTCCGTTCAATCTATCATCTGAAAAAAAAAAGGTTCTATCTTGGCCTCCTGGCGCTCTATAAACCATTTACTGTTACGTTAGGATCATCTACTTCCACGGTCTGAGGGACATGACTATGCCCAACTAGCGCTGCCCTGTACATGGATGTGACCACTGGGCAACTGCACTTGACAAATAAAAGGAATTACTTAGCACGTGGGTAAGGGGAAAAGCCTGGAATGATCCCTACCAGCTGCCACCAGCTGTGCTCGCCCCATTTTGGCTAGAAGTTAACTGAAGGCTCCACAAACCTGGCCATTAAACGCTGTGCTGCACCACCACAATAAAGTGGGGAAAAAGAATCTGGTGAAAGTATTAGAAATCTAATGAGGACTAACCTGGGCCTTAATGAATTAACTCGTTAACCACGTGTTTTTTTATAATCACACGATCAGTAATCACAATCACAGCTTCCAATGGTTTCACAACCAAAAACTTTTGAAATAATATAATAATAATAATAATAAATAATATAATAATAATACGCCCGAGAACGACTAACTTCTCATCGGCGCTTAACACAGTTACAAAAGTTTCCAATAACTCAGTTATTAGGTACTTTACCTATCTACAATCAATAAACAATGGAGCTATAGACTTGCCTTTGAAGCTCTATATCTGGTGTTCCAGGACTGGTCACCGCCTGCGCTCCACTCAGCAATACCAGGTATGCGCCCCGCCATTAATCCAGGTAATACACAGGTAATCGCCCTCATATCGGTTTCTTCCCTTCTCGGTCTGTAATACGTCTGTATGTATCTTAAGTTTCCCTTCAAAAAGTTCTAAGGTTGCATCGGTACTATAGACGACATGTTCTTCTCCTAATCTATCAATAGTGATGTTCCCCCAGAGGGTTCTGTCCCTATCACCCACTCTCGTTCTATTAATTCAATTATGATCTTCTAAGTCTAACTCAAAGGCCCTAAAATCCACAAAAAAAAATCCTATGCTGATGATTCTACCCTGCAATTGTTCACCGCGTTTTATTACGACGTCCAACTCAACCGAACTAAGTGAATTCACGGAGAGATGCCACCGGCGGCCTACCTTCTGATCTTTCTATATTATGATTGGGGCAAAGCAAACCTTGTTTTGTTCAATGGCCTCCCAAACCCAATTTTTTCACCTATCTACTTGACAAAAACCTGCCAGATACTATCCCCTCTTCTTCAATGACACTCAACTGGTCTCCCTCTCTACAATGACACATTGACTATCTTTACTAAAAATCTGAAACTGGAAATCTCACATCCTCATCTCTTGCTAAAACAGATTCTAGAAGTTAGGTGTCCTGTGGCGTCTGCGTCCCTTTTTTTTTCTCCTCCGCAATTGCTTGCTCTCTACAGGGGCCTTATCCGCCCATATATTGGAGAATGTCTCACATGTTTTGGGGAGGATCCACTCATACAGCTCTCCTAAACAGGGTTTGAGTCAAAAGCTTTCGTCCTCATCACTCCTCTCCTCAGACTCTCTGTCTTCAATCTTTAAAATCAATGTTGCTTCTCTTGCTCTCATTCTACCGTTATTTTCATGCTCACTGCTCTTCTGACTTGCTAAATTCATGCCTCCCCACCTCCCGCGGCCTCAGCTACACAAGACTTTCTACTCATTCTCCATCCTATTCTGTCCATCTTCTATGCAAGAGTTGATCCAGTAATCTTACTCTTTATCATCCCTTTCACGATAAACTCTGGAACTCTCTTCCTTTTCTATTTTTCCACCTTCCTATTGCTTAAAATCTTTTCAAAAGAAGAGTAACAAAGACAGCTCCCAAACTAATTGGCTCACCCCCTCTGTTTTTTATTTATTCTCTTACGTCTTCCTTTATAGGGAACTGGCAACTAAAAGCGGGCTTTGGGTTTACCCATTCTTGTTGTGCCCCTTGGCCATCCTTTTGCTAATGATGGAAAAAAAAATCAAACACGTGTGTCAAGTCAGGGCATCAGTCAGCCGCACTCTGCTCAGCTCCTGCCCCAGGAACCAGACCCTGATAACATCATCACACAGTTTTACACGTCTGTCATGAACTAATCAATGCGCCAGATATCCTTATTAGTACACCGCCACTCGCCTACCTTCAAAAAGGGTTGTCAGGAACAACTCCCTCCACACGACCGTTACACTCGGGTGTCGGGGGTTGAGAGAGAGAGAGAGCGGCTGTCTGCCTTGGCTCTTACCTTCTTGCCGTGAGGTCACCAGTGGCTGCGGGACATAAACACAGGGCAGGAAACCTCTGTACAAAGGAATTGGGACTGAGGCGTGAAGAAAAATGACTATTTAATAAATGGCTACATATTACTTTACTCCCACCACTCAGTGTAAACTTTTCCTCAATCGTGAGTCCCCAGTTTGACTCATTTCCCCCCGTTTCCCTTCTATCCCGTTGCATAGAAGGTCAACACAACAGCAGGCTGGTGGTGGTGCATGGTGGTGTTGGGTCAAAGGCATGGTGGTGCTGGGTCAAAGGCATGGTGGTGATGGGTCAAAGGCCTCAGTGCCACTCATCACCATTGGCAAGACTCAAGGGTTTTGTTGTGATGTTTGTTTTCTTTGAAGTGATAATTATTTTTGGTGTCTGTCACTACAGTGTAGCTGCTTGTATCCCTCTCCTAACATTTAGTGATGAGTTTTGACAAAGTCAGTGCGAACGTTATTGAATAAGGTCATCAAAACCCATCATGGAAACTATTGTCTGCCTTGGAAGTACACAGTCTGTTCTTTATGCACGTGGGCTCAGGGTAGGTGGAAGCGCCCGTACAAAATGTCACATTATTTGGATGAGTAATAATGTAATAATGGTGAATGGTGAGGCTGTGTTGTAGCAGTGTGTCAGCACCACACAGTAACAAAGCTCATCTTTACTAACAATTAACCCCTAACCGACAGGCAATGAATGTTGTGGAGTGAGGCAGGAAGCAGGGTGTGGGCCCTGCAGGCAGGGATACAGTGTGAAAGGCCAGCCATAGCTCCTGTTTCCTGACGTCACCATGTTTGCAGGTGCTGAGGTCACAAGTCCCAGCTGCTCTACCGTGTTCCTGACTATCACCACGGTGCAGCTGCTGGGTCACAGTCCACTGGGTGTTATGTTCGAAACACTAAGGCATCTCGCAGCCGTGCATCCCTACAGCTTCCTGCAGACCGGCCACCATGTGTCTGCCGGTGAGTATTGCGGCGTGGAGCTGTGGCAGGAGCAGCAGGGCACACCAGTGGCCGGGAGGCAGCAGCAGGCATCTGCCTCAGCTGTGGGGGAGGCACAGGAGGATGGCACGAATCAACCTGGAGGCCGGCAGCTCAGGCCAAGAAAGAGTGAGACAGTTTTGGTTGCTCCAATGTATAAATCATTCAGATGCAAGAGTAAGCTTGAGAGACACGCCCCTGAGACACGGTGGTGTCCCAAGAATCATGAATGTCTAGAGTGTGGAAAAAGATTTACTCAGAAGTCTCACCTCTCCCAACACACCCTGGCACACCAGTTGGTGTTAAAATCACAAATGTGTAGAATGGGAAATTTTTTATTTCGAAGTTTGCATCTCCCCACACACGTTGTGACCCACAGTGGTGTTAAAAAATATGAATGTTTAGAGTGTGGGAAAAGAGTTACTACCATTCAAATCTCAAGATCACGGGCCATGAACACAGTGGTTTTTGAGGGATTTCAATGTGATGTTTGTAAGAAGTGTTTTCAAAACAAGAGGGATATTGCCCATCACGTGAAGAGCCACTTTGAGGTGTGGTGTTGTGTGGACAAGGTGTGGTTGTACCCGTGGCTGTGGCAGTGTGCTCCTGTGTGGCAGTGGGTGTGGTGGTGTGCAAGCCGTGCCCTTGTGTTCCTGTGAGGATAATGGCCCCAGCCGTTTTGGGTTGGCAGTGCGGGTGTGACTTTCAATAAATGTGGTTATTTTGTTGGTTAACTCTGTGTTTGGTGTATATCTTTATTTGATCTCAGGGTTGGCAGTTTGTTTATTCAGTTTACAGAAGAGTGTTGGTGGTGATGGTGGCGGATGCATGGTGATGGCATAATGGTGAAGGTGTTGAGGGTTCATTGCAGCAAGACATAAATAATAAGAACACTTCATGTCTCACTGAAGAATAAAACTTCCTACATACCAGTAAGTGAGATCATGCAGGAGGCCTCGCACTGTATATTGGAGCCTCAGATAAAACTCATCTTCTCATTTTGACATTTAACATTGACTGAATATTAAGAAATCTACTTTTTTATTTATGCATGACATGTTACAATGATTTCCACTTACAGTTTTAATCCTTGTATGGCCTAGAACAGCCTAGAGTCTCTCTCTCTCTCTCATCACTCTCTCTCATCTCTCTCTCTCGTCTCATCCTCTCTCAATCTCTCTCCTCGCCTCTCTCTCTCGATCTCTCTCTCTCTCTCTCTCTCTCTCGTCTCTCTCTCTCTCTCGCTCTATCCTCTCTCTCTCTCTCATCTCTCTGTTCTACTCTCTCTCTCTCTTTTTCTCTCTCGCTCTCTCTCTCTCTCTCTCTCTCTCTCTCTCTCCTCTCTCGTCTCTCTCTCTCTTCTCCTCTTCTCGTCCTCTCTCTCTCCTCCTCTCTCTCTCCTCTCTCATCTCTAATCTCTCTCTCTCTCTCCTCTCTCATGCTCCCTCTCTCTCTCTCTCTTCTCTCTCTCGTCTCTCGTCTCTCTCTCTCTCTCTCTCTCTCTCATCATCATCTCTCTCGTCTCGATCTCTCTCCTCTCTCTCTCTCGCTCTCTCTCCTCTCTCTCTCTCTCTCTCTCTCTCTCTCTCTCTCTCTCTCTCCTCTCTCTCTCATCTCTCTCTCTCTCTCTCTCGTCTCTCTCCCTACTCTCGCTCTCTCTCTTCTCGTCTCATCTCCCTCTCTCTCTACTCTATCCATCTCTCTCTCTCCTCCTCCATCTCTCTCTCTCTCTCTCTCTTCTCTCTCTCTCTCTCTCTCATCTTCTCTCTCTCTCTCTCGTCTCTCTCTCTCTCTCTCTCTCTCTCTCTCTCTCTCGTCATCTGCTCTCTTCTCTCTCTCTCTCTCTCTCTCATCGTCTCTCTCTCGTCTCTCTCTCCTCTCTCTCTCTCTCATCTCTCTCTCTCTCTCTTTGACTTTCTGCTTTTTAAACCTAGAAATGAATATAAATAGAATTTTCTGCTTTAAAAAATGAATGACTATGAATGTGAGAACAGTTAATCTCCTTTTATCTTTTATTATGGTAATGTGATCCAAGGATTTATCATGTGTGTGGCTACTTTGCATAGCTACTTGTGTGTGTGTGCATTTATCCCGTGATAGAAATGTTAATTAACCAACGGTTTCACGTAGCTGGAGTCCAGTTGATAAACAAGCACAAATGCATTGCCTGCGCAGCAAACGGATCATCCAGGCAGTTGAACAGAAGGGAACGTGAAGCCAACGTGGTCCATCCTCGGCGTGCCAGACGCAGGACTAGTCCCTGGACCGGAGCCCGACGACCACGAGAAGCTGAACCTCCGAAGCGAAGAGAGATTGGTGTACTTAACGTCACGGGGACGCATCGGAGGGTTGGTAACGCAGAGGCCAGTGGAGAGATGCAACTCGTAAGCGACGCCCCGACTGCCGACACTTATGGATAAAGGTCACGCGTAGTGGCTTGTCTTGGAGAAACTGTAAGCTCTTGAAAGACAGCGGGAGATAGTTTTTCAGAGGAAATTCTTCATAAAGAAGGATGTGCACCCGTGTGTCAGCAAGGATGGCAGTAAGCTTTACAGAGATGGCGTGGTGATGGATAGTTGGAGCCCTCTGTTTTTCTGAAATGGCTACAGCAGTAAGCATTAGATGAAGTAAGTAAGGAATTTTAATCTTGCATGTAAATAGTGTCCTTACAGAAAGTTAGAGAAAAGTATTGTTTCAAGAATGGTGTTGGATTATTACTACAGCAAATTCCAAACATCCCGGACCTCCGAACATCCGTTGTCCAAACACCGACTTTTTTCACCACCACATTGTTTCCTTGTTTGGGCCATTTATTTTACTTCTTTTTTATTTTTTTTAAATATTTTTTTTTATAGAAAAACTTGTTGTGGCTTTATTTATTCATATGATTTTACTTTGGGTTTCTACCACTTGGCTCGGCCTTCCAAGAGCTGCATCTTTTATGTTAATATCCCATTTTGTCCTTACGTTTATGGTTCTGTGATATCTTAACTCCGACTATTCCAATTATCCGACCTACCTTCGGTCCCCCCAAGTTTGGATAATTAATACTTTAGCCTGTAATATGTTGTGTGAAGTGAAAAAAAGCTTTGCAATAACTTTCCCAGGATGTGTGTTTACAAGATTAAAGTGGCTGGTTCAGCGGACAGAGGAGGGAACAGTTTTAACTCGTTGGGGAATGACTTGTCACGGCTTATATTACCAATGTTTGTTACTAGTGTTGGAGCTCAGTTTCTAGGTAAAATTTGGAACATCCTAGAGTTGTGTTTGTTTTTTTGTTATATACCGCCCTGTGATTCTCAGTACTATTCTCATGAATTCTTTGCAGCAATACAGGAGAAACTAAGCGGGGGCTGATGCATTAAAGAATTACTTCATCATGGGTGATTTCACATGGGTGGAAGTCACCCCCTCAAAGCTGGGGTGAGGCCATGATCGGCGGGTTGCATGCTGTCCTGACTGCCGTGTGGCAATCGGGTTTAACATTCCTCCTGACTGAAAAGGGGCAGGTCGCCCCTATCTGGGAAGGAAAGGGGACCGTCAGGACTGCAACAATTACCGCGGTATTACACTGCTCAGCGTGCCAGGCAAGGTGCTTGCCCATCTATTGCTGACACGGATCCGCGGGTCTCTGGTGAAGCATCAGGACCTCAGCAGTCTGGGTTCACGCCTGGTAAGTTCAACAACGGACCGTATCCTAGCGCTTCGTGTCCTGGTGGAACGCCGCGTGAGTTTCGACAGGGGATGCTTGCAGCCTATGTTGATCTCAAGAAGGCGTTTGACTCAGTGCATCGGAGTCACTTTGGATCTTCTGCGACTTCCGCGGGATTCCTGCGAGGACTATTGGTTTGATAACCGGTCTGTATTCTGGGACTGAGAGTGCTGTGAAGTGTGGGGCAGGTGTATCCAGCTTCTTTCCTGGGGAAAACAGGAGTGAGGCAAGGGTGCGTCCTTGCCCCATCACTTTTCAACGCTTGTATGGACTGGTATTGGACAAGGTTGTAGATCAAAGTGATTGTGGAGCATTCGTGGCACACCAAGATCACTGATCTTGTTTTTGCTGATGATGCAGTAATCTTTGCTGAGTCGCTGGAGGTACTGGTGGTGGCTCTCGAGGGGTTTGCACGAGGAGGCAAAGCCTTTGGGACTTGAGGTCTCCTGCTCAAGACCAAGGTCCAGGTGTTTGGAGACTTACTAAATGAAGCAGTACAGTCTGTTCATGCGTGCGCGAGGACTTGAGATCTTGGAAAGTTTAACATACCTTGGTACGCAGTCCATAATGCCGGCGGGTCACGTCAAGAAGTCTTACGGCGGATTGGCATAGCCCACGGTGCTAGGACCCCTCAGGCGGGAGTATTGGCGTTGTCGGTACCTGTGGGAGAAGACAAAGATCCGGATCTTCAAGTCGCTTGTGATCCCTGTCTTACTATATGGTGTGAGACATGGACACTAAATAGTGACTTGAAGAGACGAATCAATGCCTTTGGTAATAAGTGTCCGCAGAATCATGGGGTATCGCTGGGATGATTACGTGTCAAATCAGTGTCAAATTACGATTGCACCGTGAGACTGAATCGAGGCCTATTACCTGCATAGTCCGTCAGCGCCAACTTCGGCTATATGGGCATGTGGCATGCTACCCTGAAAACCGACTTCCATCGGGTTGTATCTGTAAGAGCAAACCGGCGTGGAGGAGGCCAAGGGGGCGCCCACAAGGCTGTGGCTGGGGCAAGTTGAAAGTTTCTTGTCGAGAGCTTTTGGTATGGGGAAAGGAGCCTGCATGGGAACTCGCACGTGGTGACCCCCGGGAGTGGCGTCGTAGGGTGGGCGAGGCGACGCGCCCCCCGGCGTATGCCCCCAATGATTGATTGATAGGTGATTTGAAGGCAAGGTTTGGTTGATCAGTGAGAGAGCTGTTATCTGTGCTGGAGCCAAGTAATGGTTGCCATTTGTCATATCCTGGGATAAATGGTGATGTCAATGTAGCAAATGATAATGCAGGAATATTGGTAACTTTATTTATGTTATGGACAAAGTTAAGGTAGTAGTTAACTAAAAGTAAAAGTTAAAGTAAAGTTTAGTTACTGGAGGTTAGTAATAATCTAAAAGTAAATTTTGTGAGTAACAAGACGTACAGGAAGCGTGGGACTTGGACATCAGAGCTGGACACTTGTATAATCTCTAGGACTCTAGGACTAGGACTCTATCTATCTAGGACTATCTGATCTCTAGGACTTTTAGATAGGCTGAGTGATTTCTGTGTGTTGCAGCGTAGAGACCTGCTATCAGACCACGCCCCTATTGCAGTGTGTGTAGCTACAACGGCCAGCGACCTAGAATCATTGTTTGATAGGGCCTCTTCCCTTGGAGGCCATGCTGTGTTGTGTAACAGATCCAACAGCAAACCCCTGTTTCCCACCATGTCCCCAAGCATGTTGGCTAGAAGAAGAAGAAGATAGGGTGGAGCCCTTGTTCTTAAGATTTACTCGGTAAATCTTAAGAACAATGGCTCCACCCCCTATCTTCTTCTTATAGCCAACAAGCTTGGGGACATGGTGGGAAACAGGGGTTTTTGGGTGGAGGAGCACACACACAAGGGAAATATGGCCACCCAGAAAAAAAAAAAAATGTATTCTAAAGATATCAAAACTACAGACCTAACCTAGCACCCCTCCTCGAGCCCCTCCTGCTGTGCACTAACCTAGCCTAACCTGCCCTGACCTAACGGCTCAACCCCCCATGCTGTGCACTAACCTAACCTAACCTGCCCTAACCTAACGGCTCAACCCCCTATGCTGTGCACTAACCTAACCTAACCTACCCTAACCTAACCTGCTCTAACCTAACCTGACCTAACCTACTCTAACCTTACATGGGGGGACTCCGCCCTCTCCCCCCCGTGATGTGCACTAACCTATCCTAACCTAGCGGATGGGGATTACTAGCACTTCTCAAAACTTAGGAAAAATATCCAAAAAGTAGACCAATTCTCAAACTCGTCGTCCATTGTGCATCTCGCTGGACTTAATATTGGCCATGTAGGCAAAGTAAGGATCGGCACTCATTAAGATCTAAACAGATGTGTTAAGGACAGTAAGTATTGTACGTAGAGCCAACATTTGGGTCAGCTTAGCGTGGAGCCCTTGTTCTTAAGATTTTCCCAGGAAAGTATCCTTTATCATTTATCAAACATTATATATTGGTAATCATGAATTACTGAATACATTGTAAATTTTGTGTGTATTTAAAATGTATTTAGAAATGTATTTAAATACAATTGATGTATTTAGTATTTAATATTTAAATACATTCGTATAATGTATTTAGTATTTAAATGCATTTCTCCCATGTATTTAGTATTTAGTATTTAAATACATTCAATGTATTTAGTGCCCAGCCCTGGGTATAAGACAAGGATGCATAGGATGTGCCACACTCTGAAATGCCAGCCTATACCACACTGCTTACCGCCCCATTTAACACACGAGTTACGGTACTGGGAAACTTACGTAAGTGAAAATGCCTTAAATGAATCTTATTTACTGGGGTTCCCATATATGAATGGTTCACTCTATCTACAAAGTGTATCAAGAAATTTTGCCGAAGAAAACTAAATTTACATGAACTGAAATTTGAACAATGAACCAGCAAGCAGACAGCACGTGTGTGTTAGCGGCTCTACTAATATTTCAAGCTAAAAAACAACCCTGGATGGACATAACTCACATAATGAACACTTTGTAGCCTCTCCCAGCCATCCCCAACAGTGCTGTATCAGCGGCAAACAATAACTGACTCCATTCCCACCCTCTCTCTCTAATCCCCCTCATCTCCAATCTAGCCATTTGTTTCCTGATTCTGGCTTTGGACAGTAAAACTTTGTCATGGGTAAATAGATACAGATTTCATTGTATAGAGATGACTCCATCACCCTTGAGTGTGACAGACGAAGCATCAGAGATCACACTTATGTCCTGGATCACTCCCCGGGACCTTGACCATCACACGCTGGCAGGGACCGAGGCCACCCGACACACAAGTTCACGCCATCCTTGCCGCACACACACCTGCTAGCAATGCATAGTGCCGGGGAACATTGACAACTTTTCAATCAGAAAGTTTTGGTGGGGGACGATTTACACTAGGGTCTCTGTAAAAGGGAAACCCATTCTTGGCCCGGTGTTAAAACCTACGGGGGCGGTATCTTGCTGCCGGGGCCCTCGTTCCTCTAGCCCTGGGGAAATTTCTCAAGGCATGCCCCACTTTAAATCATGTTATACGGGCATAAGTAATACGTTTTTGCAAAATGTTTGTTTTATAAATTTTCACATAAAACACAGTAAAAACATTAAAAAAATGCCCTTATAGACTTAAAAAATATGCTGAACTTAAAAAATTTACTTTAACCGTGCCATTTAAAAAAAACTTTGTGAGACAACTTCAGGAACACTCAATAGAAGCAAAATTTTTTTAGCTTTTCCCTTGATTAAAATTTTTTTTTTCTGATAATAATTCCCATGCATAAATTAGCTTACTAAGAAATTGCCGCTCCGCCTCTCCTCTCTTCTCTCTCCTCTCCTCTCTCTCTTCTCTCCCCTCTCTCTCCTCCTCCTCTCTCTCCTCTCTCTTCTCTCATTTTTTTTTTCCCCCCTTTAGTGAAAGAGAACCAAAAAACTTTTCCTTATATTTTTAATTTTATATAAAATATTATATATATTTTAATATAATATAATGTATATTATATATAAAATATATATATTTTAATTATATATATAAATATTTTAAAAATTATTTACGGGGAAAGGCCCCGAAGAAAAGACCCAGTTGGGGTTTTCCCACCGGGGAAACTCTTTAAAGCGAAATTTTCTTTATAACAAAACCAAAACCCTAAGGGTTTAAAAATATGGGTTTTGGGGTTCCGGGCCCTAAATTTAAAAAAACAAAAAAAAACCCCCTTATTTAAACCTAAAAAAATTTATAGCAAAAAAAACAAACACACAGCTCTATTAGGGGGGCCCCTTACCCTATAGGGAATTTTTTTTTTTCCGTTTTTTTAGGTGTGCGGGGGGGTTTTCCTTTTTTAAATTCGGGGTACAAAATAATTTTTTGAAAAAGGGATTTTAAAACTTTATTAATATTTAGGGGTTCGCAAAATTTGGGGGGCAAAGTTGACAATTTTTTGGGGAAAAAAATCAATTTTTTCAAATTTACTTAAAAACATATTTCGAACAACTTTTTCCATCATTAAATTGCATTTCCCCGACTTATTTTGGCTTTTTTTTTTTTAAAAACAATTATTTATTACACCACTTTGGTCAAATCGGAGCCGGGCCCGGGGCGGGCCAAAAACAGGAAAAAAATCGTTAGCCCGCTTTTCCGGGGGCCCGTATTTTCCCCTTTGGGTTGGCTCATTCTTAGTGAAACTTTTCGCCCCGGGAAAGGGGGTGTCGGTTGGCACCGGGGCCCTTTTGGGAAAACTTTTTCCCAACGCCTCAAAAACATTTTGGTTTCTTTTTTTTATTCGCTTTTGTTACATTTTTTTTTGCCCAGAAAGTGCTTTTCCCCTCGGGGAAATTTTCCAATATCCTTTTTCCCATTTGACATGTTTTCTTCTTTTGAGCATTACTAAATTTTTTTTTAAAATTGACTAATATAGCCTTCCCCTCTCCGTTTTCCCCAGAGTTGCGATGGGGGCGACTGGGTTCAAACACGACTTTTGTACCTTGTACATAGTACACTGAACAAATTTTACGGGAACCGATTTCCCCAAACAGAGGACAAGCTCTCCGTCTTTTCCTGCCCCTTTCCCTTTGGGAATAAAAGCACGAGAAGAAAGCCCGGGGGCGGCCAAGGTGATCGTTGAGGTACTCCCCTTTGGGCCCGGGAAAGCTTTCCAGCCCAAGGCACCCCAAACCGGGCCCCGGGGCCCAAACTCATCCGACTCCGATGATGGGGCTTTTTGGAAGAAGAAAAGTCGAAGGGGGGGCCCGGGACCCAGGGGGGCGGGGAAAGGCTTTCCCCTTTTCGACCCCGGGGCGCCTCTTCGACATCGGCACCAAAAAGCGCTTACACCCCTCACAGGGGAACACCCCCGGGTTCCTTCCGTGGCCCAAAAGGGAGGACGAGCCCCGCGGTTCTCTGGGTTCTCGGGGACATGTCCCTTGCTTTTAAAAAGAGAAGAAGGCAAGGAGAAGTTGGGTCAAGGGAATCCCCCGGAGGGGGGAAGCGGGGGGGGCGAAATTTTTTGGGGCCTTTTAAAAGCTTGACCGGTCCTTTGTGCTTTCGGGCATTTTTTTTCCGCGGGAAAGTTTTTCCCCAAAATCCGGCCAGTCCCCGGAAACCAGTCCTCCCCGGGCCCGTTGGGCGCCCCCCCACAAAGGGAAACGTCTTAAAACGGGCGACGACGAGAGGCCCTAAACGTGGCACTACTCCGAACGCTTTGCGGGCGGGGCGTGCGAAAGTCGTCCTCAACAGTGAACGGGCCCCCCCGCGCTCGACCGGACCAAAGGTGTCCAACCGAAATGGGGTTTTCCCCGTTTTTGTCACTGCAGCACGGAAATTAGGAAAACGCCCCCGTCCGAGCGGGGTTGCTGAACCGCGAACCCTTTCAGGCGCGCTCGGATAAAGTTCCAAAAGGGGAGGCTCCCAAAAGGAATAAAGGGCCCTTAAAACCCCGACGCCGTTTTTTCATCGTCCACTGGGACGGAAAGATCGTCCCGGGGGGCGGGGGGGGTTTGGGGGGGGAGGGGAGCTTTGACCGGGGTCCCGGGCCCCGATGTGGGGGGGGAGTGGTCAAGCTCCTCCCCCGTCCCCAAGCTCCCCTCCCGGGCCGGGGTAAAAGGACTGCGCTCAGGCCGTGCTCACAAAGGCCCCCCCCTGGGGGGGACTGGGGGGCTGGAGGGGGCGGTTTTCGGGTTCCCGCTTCGCCCCACGGCGGTGAAAAAGCGGGCTTTGGGAAAGGGGCCTTTTAACCCCATCGAGCCCGAAACTTGGATCGGGCCCTTCCTTTCCCCCTGGGGCCCCCGGCACCAAGGTACAGCTGGTCCTGAGAAAGGGCCTTCCCCCAACCTTTCCTTTGGGGTCTCGAGCCCGGGCCCCCCCATCCCAGCTGTTTTAAAGGTTCCCAAGGGGGGTGGGAGTTATCGACAGGACCCCGGAGCCTTCACTGGCCCGATGACGTTCCGGACGGGGCGACTGCCGGGCAAATTCCGCCCCCTTTTCCCCGACCACCGCCCAGCCCCGGGGGCCCCCTACCGGGAAATTTTTGGGGGCTCTGCGTAATTTCTCTCGGTGATTCCCCCAACGGGCATCCGCTTCTCCCCCCCCCGGGAAACCCCCCACCGGGCCAGGGGGATGCAAAAGGGGATCTACGCTGTGAAGGTCTTCCCCCTTCAGGGAAATAGTTTTCCGGGTGACGGGGAGCCCGGGCCCCGGGGATCAGGCCCCTGGGGCCTGTTCGTCGTCCGCAATCGCCGCCGCCTGGTTCCGGCCCCCACTCGCCGCTGTGCCGCCCGGGGCTGGGCCTGGCCTTTTGTGAAACGCGCCCGCGCCTACCCCACAAGGAGCCCGTCGAAGGGGGATAGTCCCCGGGTTTTTGGGCCCCCACCTGTGGTTTCTTGAGCCCGGCTGGGGGGCTCTGGCACTCTTTTGACCCCGACCTTTTCCCCCGGGGTCAAGCGAGACCCTGGGCCCCCGGGGGCCCTTTGACTTGCAGGAGGAGGAGGAGGGGACGGGCCCGCCCCGCAAGTCCGCAAATGGGGCATCAAAAGCCCTCTTTTCCCCGACCAAGACGGGGGCGACTTTGTCCCCCCCGCCGTCGTCCCAAACAGCTCTTAAGATCCCCGACCCGGAGGCGGGGTTTTTCCCCACAAGGATCCCGCCGGGCTGGGAGGGGGGAAAAGCACTACCAAAACTCACCAAGGCTCGTGTAAAACCGGGCGGGGGGGTTGGTGAAAACTTCGCCCAGCGCGTGTGGGGCTGTTTCAGGCCTACAAACCCCGGCCCTCCCCCGAAGGACGAGGGAAAAGCGGCCATTTTCCCCTGCAGGGGTTTTTTGGGGCCACAGGAAACGGTTCCTTTCCCCCCACGGGCCCCCAACGTCGGTTTTTCACTGCTAAACCCGGCCCTAAGGGGGAGAGATGGGGGGGCCCCTCCCATGATCCCCCCCCCCCCCCCCCGATAGGGGCTAATACTTGCAAGAGAGGGGGACCTGGAATAGCCAGCCCTTCCGGTTTTTACCAAAACCCGGTGAAAAACCAATAAACAATATGAAAAAAAACCCAAGAAAAAGCCTTTTTAAAACATCCCCAAATTTTAAATGTAAAAAAAACAACGTCAGAAACGGGAAATTTTTATAATCTTTAAATTTGCCCCCCAAAAACTCAACTTTTTCCTCGTTCGCGACCTTTAAAAAATTAAATTTTTCAAAAAAAATTTGCATACTTTTTTTTTAAAGGGGAAAGGAAAACCCGAAAACCACCCGGACGGAAAAAAAAAAAAATTTAAAAAAAAAAATTTTTAAGTGCCACCCCCAGCGTCTATATTACCCACCTGTACCCACCTATTCTGTAGAAAAAACTTTTAAAGGAAAAATAGCACACAAAATAACTAACTGCCATTAATTAAAAATAAAAAAGCATAACCTCAAAAGTGGTAAAAGATTTGTGGAAGAAAAGGAAGCTGGGCCCAATAGCCAAACTGAGAGTCCCCGTTTTTTCTCTCCCGGGGGCTGAGATAAAACAGGGGTGACTTTTTTTTGCAGGGTGACTGGGTTAGAGTTCTTCCTCCTCCCCTTTTTCCGTGAGGAAAAGGAAAAAATCCCGGGCTGCCGCGTGATACAATAGGGCTTAGAGGGGGGGGTAGGTTTAAGGGGCAAAGGGGGGGGTGCCCCAGACCCTTTTCCCCGCCCAAAAACTCGTCGCTTTCACATCTGAAACTTGTAACAAACGTCCCCCCCGGGGGTTTAATTTTTTTTAGGCCCATTTTTTCCCTACCGAGCACCAAAATTTTCCCATTTTCAGATTTATTATCGTACAACCCCCTTTGGGAAAAAACATATAGTCATTTAAAAGACTTTATTAAATTTTTGTAAAAAAACTTTTTTTACTTTAGTAAATAACTTGGTCATTTTAACTCCCCCATTTTTTAATTTTCGTAGCATTTTGGGTTTTCGACTCGTATATTGAAAAAAACCCCAAATTTCACTCTCTATCATCGGGGTTTTCGTATATCGAATGCTCGTTAAAAACGGGACCTCCCCGTATACCCGGGGGGTCCCCAAGATACGGCAGTTTTTGGGTTTCCCCCTGGGGTACTCGTAAGCGAAATCTCGTATAAAAGAAACACGTTAAAAATAATGGTTTAAAAAATAGGTTTGGTTCCGGAAACCCCCTCAAATTTAAAAAAAAAAAAAAAAAAGGGAAATTTTTTTTTTTGCTAAAATAAAAATATAGCAAACACCAAAAAACCCCACGCTTATTTCCCACATGTACTACCTATTCTGTAGGGAAAAACATTCTGAAAGAGAAAATAAAACAAAAAAATAACATAACTGCATATTAATTAAACATAAAACTGCATAACAAACAAAAAGACGTTGTACTGTAGGGGACGCCGCGTGATACAAGGGAAGGTAGTGTAGGTCCCAAGGTTTGGGCCGCACACCTACTAATTACCCCTAAAGGTCAAGCCACGCCATATGCTTAATTACCCTTCAGGTCACGCCTTTCTAGGGTGACCTGACTGCGGTCCCAAAGGGTTTTTGGGGAGCACACCTGCTAATTACCCCTAAATGTCAGGGGTGCGCCATATGGTTTAATTACCCTTCAGGGCACGGCTTGCTAGGGGTGACCTCACTGGGGTCAACCAAATCCCCCTTTGTTCAGCCCGGGAGTGGTAGGGCGTGCATTTTGAACTTTATAATTTTACTCACCCCAGTTTGAATGTCGTATCATTGGATTTTTTTTTCTCGTATATTGAAAAAAGACCCTAATTTACACATCTCGTATCATCGGATTCTCGTATACCGAATGCTCGTATAACGGGACCCTCCCCCCATATATACACACAAACCTCGTTTCCCTGACTAATGGGGGGAGCACTGGTCCGGGTATCGCAAAAGTCCGGGAATCGCAACAGGCAAAAAAAAAACAACGATGCCATTACCCACCCCCGGACGTTTATCCTAGTCTAGTAATTACTGTCCGGCAACCGCCAATATCAACTACCCCGCCGCGGACTTTTACGTCCGCTGAGCAAAGCAGCCACCTGGCGGGAGGCAGCAGAAATGTTCAATAGTCTCAAGAGACGTTCCCGCACCAGGGCAGTGGGGGTATATACATACAATGTAATATATAACTATATTATATATATATATATATATATATACATATTACATATATACAAAATATACTTTTATATATATATATATATATATATATATATATATATATATTTTATATAATATATATATTTTATATATATATAGATATATATATATATTAGGTCCCCTTATATGATGGAATTATATTTCGAATTTTTTAGGG
>JACEEZ010007208.1:0-55000 GCA_016584305.1 Chionoecetes opilio
ACACACAAACGGGTCCCCCCCCCCTTTTCCCCCCCCCTCAAAAAAAAATTTTTGTCCGCCCTCGGGTAAGGAACGGGGATGATTCTCGATGTCCTTGCCGGAGGGATGACCAGGACAGGAGGTCGGAGAGGTGGTGTCGGCGGTCACCGTGTCCCACGCACACAGGTCAGCCATCACTGCCCTCCCCTGCGGCGGTGGTGGTCAATTTAAGTGGTATTAAAATGATTGCTACTGTTATCATAAGTATCATAACCTTACTCCTATTATAACTATTACATCACTATCATTACTTCACCCTCTCCTCCTCTGTCTCCCCTTGCCTTGCACACAACTCTATCATCTCATAACTGTCATAGCCTACAACACCTATTACTACTTCCATCACATTAGGTGGTGGTGGAGTGGTGGTGGTGTGGTTGAATTAGAGAGAGAGAGAGAGAGAGAGAGAGAGAAGAGAGAGAGAGAGAGAGAGAGAGAGAGAGGAGAGAGAGGAGAGAGAGAGAGAGAGAAGATGAGGAGAGAAGAGAGAGGAGAGAGAGAGAGAGAGAGGAAGAAGAGGAGAGAGAGAGAGAGAGAGAATGAGAAGAGAGAGAGAGAGAGAGAGCGAAGAGAGAGAGAGAGAGAGAGGAGAGAGAGAGAGAGATGAGAGAGAGAAGAAGAGAGAGAGAAGAGAGACAGAGAGAGAGAGAGAGAGAGAGAGAGAGAGAGAGAAGAGAGAGAGAGAAAGAGAGAGAGAGAGGAGAGAGAGAAGAGAGAGAGAGAGATAGAGAGAGAGAGAGAGGAGAGAGAGAGGAGAGAGAGAGAGGAAGAGAAGAGAGGAGAGAGAGAGAGAGAGAGAGAGAGAAGAGATAGAGAGAGAGAGATGGAGAGAGAGAGAGAGAGACGAGAGAGAGTAGAGAGAGAGAGAGAGTAGAGAGAGAAGAGAGAGAGAGATGAGAGAGTAGAGAGAGAGAGTGTTAGACGATAGATCTGTATATAGCTATGAGAAGAGTACGAGCGTAGATACGAGTAGTTATACGAGAGGTTAGATCGATTGCTTAGGAGAGGTAGTAGAGAGAGGCAGTATTATGATGAGCTAGAGAGAGACGAGATATAGTAGAGAGAGAGCTAGTAGTAGTTCATTATATTTCAATTCTACGGCTCCTGTTACAATAAAATGCTTACTCCTTATTATTTCTTGTTAATTGTGTGGGCACAAAACAAAGCCTGTGTACTGAATTACCAACTGTACAGAGAGAGGAGAGATCAGGGGGGGAGAGAAAATACAAATACACACAGCATAGAAAAAAGAGCTAGAACATATGATTACTTCCTTATTTATCTTATAAAGGCTAATTGTCGATACAAAACTACCACAAACGCTACTAATCCTAAAATAAACATGAAGATTAAATAATAACATTGCGATACTAGGCACGTTACGCGCTACTTGTGCTCTCTCACACATATGGTACACAGCACACACACATCACGGACACAGCACACAGCACAGCACACACACACCAAACACACACACACACACCAGCACACACAACACAGGCTCAAACGTTGGCCAGTATCTTGACTACCGCATGGCTAAGTAAATAATATAGCATGGACGGGTAAAAGATAATTTCTCGCATAAATGTCGGCTGCGGGGTAATGAATTGTACTCGCTGCGTCAGTGTGGTAGTAGACAGCCCTTGAGCGAGGCAGCGCTTCAAGTTCTCTCACGCGTCCCACTTGGCTGGCCAAGTGCAACCCGCCTCCTTATGGCTTTGCACTGGCCTCATCTCACACACATCGTGTCTTAGTGGCTATACCCGAGTTGAAGTATCTCTTGCTTGTGGCGTAGAATACTTTGTGTTGTAGTAGTGCTCTGCTTCTAGTGGCTGTAGACGATAAATGGTTCAACCATTTGAGCTCGTAGACACATAGATGAGATGACAATAGTACAGGCACTCTCAATTTACCGAAGGCTAAATAGGCTAGATGTTGGTGCCGTTAATTGAAGGGTGGAGCTGGATGATGGAAGATGAAGGAGGAGAGATAGGAGTGTGGTGGAAGAGAGAAAGGAGAGGAATGAGGAGGTGTGGAGGAGGGGAAGAGATAGGAGATGTGGTTTTAAGATTGGTAAAGCAGACTACCGAGGTGAGAGGAGGTAGGGAGGGGGTAGGGGAAGGGAGTAGAGGAAGGTAACAAGAATCCGAGTTAATGACGTGTTGAATGGATAATATATAATGATAATGATATAAAATAATAGCTATGAATAACGACAAGAATATTGTAATTGTCCCATACAGCTTCTATGTCTACACTTGAACTGCTGCTGGGCCACTCGTTGTTGATAGACGTATGCTCAGATCGTCACACTTGAAGTGACCGGACCCGCAAAGCTCCGGGTGCATCCGGGTGAGTGGCCCACCTGGCTCGGAGATGCGGATCTAATGCCCTGCCGCTTCTAGGGTAGGAGCAGTTGCGCGCACCTTGTGACGCGTGGGAGTCTACAAAGAGCGATGTTAAAAGTCCATTCTGGGCTCGCGGATCAGCGTCCAGTGTGGTCGCTGACGTAGAGTTGTAGACCGCGCGGCACATGTTACGGTATACACCAAGCTGGTGGGGGGGGGGGGGGGGGAGGGGGGGGGGGTTACAGGAGTTTCGTTACACAAGTTGGCTTCATACCCTAGGTTTTGTTAGTGTCTCCTACAGCTGATCTTGAGTATTTCGTACTAACCTGGTGTCCGACACACGCGCTGGTGGGAGGGGGAGTGGGGAGAGGTTGACCAGGGTAGTTTCGTAGCACATAGAATTGCTTCATAGCCCAGAGTTTGTTAATTGTCTCTACACTGATCTTGAGTATTTTCGGTAGGTGCAAACCTGTGTGTAGCCCGATTAGCATCACCCTGGGGATGGGCTGGATAGTCCTGCCGATGGTATGTACTATTGGTGGCTGTGACTTAAGTATGTATTGTATTGATTAGGATTATACAGGGGGGGGGGAGTGGGGGAGTAGGGGTTGGGGGGGGGGTGGGGGGGGGGGGGGGGGGGGTGGGGTGGGGGGGGGGGGAGGGATATGCGGGGGGGGCGGGGGGTGGGGCAGCGGGGGTAACTACAGGGTGTGGAATATTGTGGATTGATGTGTTGTGTGTGTGTGTATATGTCGTGATGTCTGTACTGGTAGTGAGTATTGAAGGGGGCGAGTATATCGGTATGTGGATGCATGAGTGTGTGGATCAAACGTATTGGTATAGAAATAGTATGGACAAAAAGAAAATTACAGATTATCGCCAATCAAAACCATCACGATTAATTCTAAAAACGCATTCTCAAAATATATAATATTTGTATAAGTATACTCAGAGAAAATATTATTAAATTAAAAAAATGACGGATAATCGATAAACGAATGCTAACGTCGTAGCAGAGGATATATAAATAATAAAGAGTTCTATAAGTAGTTGCAAGATGTTCTATCGCATTGTAGACTAGGCTCTCGATGATGAGTGGTTGGCAGGTATGTGGATAGGACAAGTGAGTGACATTTGATAATATAGCGAAAAAATCGAATACAACGCCCTTTATGACTAAGGAGATACAATACCAAATTAGGGATATATATCAGGGATAACTATAGATGAAGACTAAAGGTAAAGAGTTCTATAACCTGTAGAAACTTCCTCGAGCGATTAGGTGGGAGTTGTTGGTTGAATCATTGTCTAATTGGTCCAGGAAGGATATCTCCCAGCGGTGTGCGCATGCTCAGGCTATGATAGAGGTTGGCGGGCGTCACTCCAAGTATAAGCTTATCCCTCGTCCTCAGCAAAGAAGTCCTCTAGAAACCTGGGGGGGGGAGGTCGAGGGATGAATGGTGGGGGTATAGGGGGATGAATGTTGGGGGGTAAAGGGGGTAGGGAAGAGTATAGGGGAGGGGGAAAGGGTAGGGGGGAATGAATAGGGGAGAATGGTGGGGGGTTAGTTGGGGGACGGGAAGAGAGAAGAGGAGGAGAGAAGAAGGGGGGGAGGGGAGGTATGAATGGAGGGGAAGGGTGGATGATGGAGGGGAGGGGGGGAACGAAAAGGGGGGTAGGTAGTCGGGCTGGAGGAACGTAGGGAGACAAGTTGTGGGTGACATCCATTAATTTAGCAGACCGTCCTAGTAATTTTATCAGTAGTTATCGTCCAGCCTATAGTTATGATATTTTACACATAGGTGTACATCAGGCGGACAGGTGTGTGCGAGGGGCTCGGTAGTCAGTGTGTGTAGTGACAGGTGTGGTGGTGTGTGTAAACCGAGAGGCTAAGAGTGAGGTGTTTATTGCTCACACATGTGTGATGTCTGACCTAGAGAAGAGCGAAACGCGGTCATGTTTCTTCGTCCACATATAACAACAGCGTACAGCTCGCCGTACGACGCCGCCGCCGGCCACGGGTACTGGGCGTGCGACGCCAGAATGGGTTCCATGAGAAGATAAAAAAAAAAAAAATATCATTCATGGGGCAGCGCGGGACTGCGTACTAAGTAGTCACCGTCTACAAGGTATACCCTGGAGTACATCTCTGTAGTCATTCCGAGCCGGAGACGACTTGCTCATTTCAGCTCAAAGTACATGTGATCTCTTATTAGCGACTATGCTCACTTGTTAGACTGCTCAGGTGGACGTGTACATAGGGCACGTGTGTGCGAATGACTTTACATGTGGGACGAAGTCTTATGCCGAAATAGAGCCTATAAGCCTTTGTTGACAGAGCGAGCGACAGGCCGCTAGGCACACACACAGCACACACTACACACACACAATATTCTGCACGCTCATATCATCAGTACTACATCTATACAAAATACACCCTGGAATAGTTTTCTGGCGAACGCTCCCTCGACTTCATTCTATCGACTATATAATTGGGGCCTTAAGCCTAATGATATTCCTTAACGTCATGCAGGATAACTAGGTATTTAAATAGCTCGCTCGCACATTGAGCCAATATTGACTCGCCTTCATCTGGCTGTTGACAACTTTGTGCGCTGATAATGACGTACATCAGTTGCGCTGGAAGCCTTCGCTAATGGCGCACCGTGGCGCATTATCCTGTTAATTGTGTCATCTGTCTTTCTATACCTTGTTGTCGCTGTCTTATCATGCCTGTCTATTTGCTGGTCTTTCTGTCTGTCTGTCTGTCTATACTGTGCTGTCTGTGCGTCTATCTGTCTTGTCTGTCTGTCTAGGCTGTTGGTCTGTCTGTCCTGAGCTATCCTGGCTGTTTGTCTGTCTATCTGTCTTGCCTGTCTGAGTATCTTGTCTGTCTGTCTATCTGTTGAAAATCTGAATCTATCTGTCATGTCCTGTGCCTGTCATAGTCTGTATATGATTAGGTCTGTCTGTCTGTCTGTCTGTCTAACTGTTTGGGTCTGTGCTGGTCTGATCTGTCTGTCTGTCTGTCTATGCTGTTGATCTTGTCTGTCCTGTCTGTCCTGTCTGTCTGTCCTGTCTGTTGTGCTTCTGTCCGATCTGTGCATATCTAGTCTGTACTGTCTGTCTATCTTCTGAGGAGGGGGGGGGGGGGGTGGGGGGGTGGGGAGGGGGGAGGGGGGGGGGGGGGGGGGGGGGGGGGGGTGTCTAGTTGGTCTGTCTTCTATGCTGTCTGTCTATCTGTCTGTCTGTTCTGTCTAATCTGTTGGTATGTCTGTCTATCTGTTGATCTGTCTGACTGTCTGTTGATCTGGTCTATCTGGGGGCCTTTCCATTTTGAAGTCAATCTAGTCTGTTCCTATCTGTCTGTTTTCTGTCTGTCTGTCTATCTAGTTGTCTGTGCTGTCTTATCTGTTTTGTCTGACTATCTGTCTGTCGCTGTCTGTCTGTCTGTTATCGATTGGTCTCCTGTCTATCTGTCTGTCTGTTGCTATCTGTTGGGTCTGTCCTGTCTATTCTGTTGATCTGTCTGTCTATCTGTTGATGTCTGTTCTGTCTGTTTATCTGTTGGTCTGTCTATCTGTTGGTCTGTCTGTTTGTCTGTCTGTCTATCTGTTGGTCTGTCTGTCTATCTGTTGATCTGTCTATCTGTCTGTCTGTCTGTCTGTCTATCTGTTGGTATGTCTGTCTATCTGTCTGTCTGTCTGTCTATCTGTTGATATGTCTATCTGTCTGTCTGTCTGTCTATCTGTTGGTCTGTCTGTCTATCTGTCTGTCTGTCTGTCTATCTGTTGGTCTGTCTGTCTATCTGTCTGTCTGTCTGTCTATCTGTTTATCTGTCTATCTGTCTGTCTATCTGTCTGTCTATCTGTCTGTCTGTCTGTCTGTCTGTCTATCTGTTGGTATGTCTGTCTATCTGTTGATCTGTCTATCTGTCTGTTGATCTGTCTATCTGCCTGTCTATCTGTCTGTCTATCTGTCTGTTTGTCTGTCTGTCTGTCTATCTGTTGGTCTGTCTGTCTATCTGTTGGTCTGTCTGTCTATCTGTTGATCTGACTATCTGTCTGTCTATCTGTTGGTCTGTCTGTCTGTCTATCTGTTGGTCTGTCTATATGTCTGTCTGTCTGTCTATCTGTTGGTCTGTCTATCTGTTGGTCTTTCTATCTGTTGGTCTGTCTATCTGTTGGTCTGTCTTATTTTGTTGATCTGTCTGATCTTCTGTCTGTCTGTCTTATCTGTATGTATGTCTGTCTATCTGTTGGTCCTGTCTATCTGTTGGTCTGTCATCTGTTGGTCTGTCTATCGATTGGTCTGTCTATCTGTTGTCTGTCTATCTGTTGATCTGTCTTGCTTGTCTGTCTGTCTCTGTTTGTCTTATCTGTTTGGTCTGTCTATCTGTTTGGTCTGTCTATCTGTTGGTCTGTCTATCTGTTGGTCTGTCTATCTATTGGTCTGTCTATCTGTTGATCTGTCTATCTGTCTGTCTGTCTGTTTGTCTATCTGTTGGTCTGTCTATCTGTTGGTCTGTCTATCTGTTGGTCTGTCTATCTGTCGGTCTGTCTATCTGTCGGTCTGTCTATCTGTCGGTCTGTCTATCTGTTGGTTTGTCTATCTGTTGGTCTGTCTATCTGTTGGTCTGTCTATCTGTTGGTCTGTCTATCTGTCTAGATGTCTGTCTGTCTGTCCTATCTGTCTGTTCTGTCTGTCTATCTGTGTTGTCCTATCTGTTGGTCTGTCTATCTGTTGGTCTGTCTATCTTCGTCTGGTCTATCTGTTGGTCTGTCTATCTGTTGGTCTGTTCGATCTGTGGTCTGTCTGACTGTTGGTCTGTCTATCTGTTGATCCTGTCTATCTGTCTATCATGTCTGTCTTCTGTCTGTCTACTGTCTGTCCCTTCTATCTGTTGGTCTGTCTATGTGTTGGTCTGTCTATCTGTGGTCTGTCTATCTAGTCCGGTCATGTCTATCTGTTTGGTGCTGTCTAATCTGTTGGTCTGTCTATTGTGGTCCTGTCTATCTGTTGGTCTGTCTATATATGTTGATCTGTCTATCTGTCTATCTGTCTTTCTGTCTGTCTATCTGTCTTGTCTGTCTGTCTATCTGTTGGTCTGGTCTGATCTGTGGTTGTCTATCTGTTGGTGCTGTCCTATCTGTTATGGTCTGTCTATCTGTTGGTCTGTCTATCTGTTGGTCCGTCTATCGTAAGATCTGTCTGATCTGTCTGTCATGTCTGTCTGTCTATCTGTCTGGTCTGTCTATCTGTTGGTCGTCTATCTGTTGGTCTGTGCTTCTGTCTGTCTGTCTATCTGTTGGTCTGTGCTTCTGTTGGTCTGTCTATCTGGTCTGTTCTGTCTATCTGTTGGTCTGTCTATCTGTTGGTCTGTCTAATCTGTTGTCCTGTCTAGTCTGTTGGTCTGTCTTATCTGTCTGTCTGTCTATCTGTGGTCTGTCTATCTGTTGTTCTGTCTTCTGTTGGTCTGTCTATCTGTTCTGTCTGTCTATCTGTTTGGTTCTGTCTATCTGTTGGTCTGTCTATCTGTATGTCTGTCTATCTGTGGTCTGTCTATCTGTTTGGTCTGTCTATCTGTGGTCTGTCTATGCTAGTTGGTCTGTCCTATCTGTTGGTCTGTCTAATCTGTTGGTCTGTCTATCTGTTGGTCTGTCTATCTGTCTGTCTGTCTTATCTGTTTTGGTCTGGTCTATCTGTGGTTCTGGTCTATCTGTTGGTCTGTCCTATCTGTCTGTCTGTCTATCTGTTTGGATCTGTCTATCTGTTGGTCTGTCTGATCTTTCTGTCTGTCTTATCTGTTGGTTCGTCTATACTGTTGTCTGTCTATCTGTTGGTCTGTCTATCTGTTGGTCTGTCTATCTGTTGATCTGTCTATCTGTCTGTCTGTCTGTCTATCTGTTGGTCTGTCTATCTGTTGGTCTGTCTGTCTATCTGTCTGTCTGTCTATCTGTTGGTCTGTCTATCTGTTGGTCTGTCTATCTGTCTGTCTGTCTATCTGTCTGTCTGCTGTCTATCTGTTGGTCTGTCTATCTGTTGGTCTGTCTATACTGTCGTCTGTCTATCTGTCTGTCTGTCTTTCTGTCTGTTGTGCTGTCTATCTTTGGGTCCTGTCTATCTGTTGGTCTGTCTATCCTGTTGGTCTGTCTAGTCTGTTGGTCTGTCTATCTTTGGTCTAGTCTATCTGTATGTCTGTCTGTCCTATCTGTTTGTCTGTCTATCTGTTGGTCTGTCTATCTGTCTGTCTGTCTATCTGTCTCTAGTCTAGGGTCGGTCTATCCTGTGGTCTGTCTATCTTGTTGGTCTTCTATCTGTCTGTCTGTTCTATCTGTCTGTCTGTCTGTCTATTCTGTTGGTCTGTCTATCTGTTGGTCTGTCTATCTTCTGTCTGTCTATCTGTCTGTCTGTCTGTCTGGTTTGTTGTGTCTGTCTATCTGTCTGTCTGTCTGTCTGTCTGTTGGTCTGTCTATCTGTTGGTCTGTCTATCTGTTGGTCTGTCTATCTGTCTGTCTGTCTATCTGTCTGTCTGTCTGTCTGTTTGTTGGTCTGTCTATCTGTCTGTCTGTCTGTCTGTCTGTTGGTCTGTCTATCTGTCTGTCTGTCTATCTGTCTGTCTGTCTGTCTGTCTGTTGGTCTGTCTATCTGTCTGTCTGTCTGTCTATCTGTTGGTCTGTCTATCTGTTGGTCTGTCTATCTGTCTGTCTGTCTATCTGTCTGTCTGTCTGTCTGTCTGTTGGTCTGTCTATCTGTTGGTCTGTCTATCTGTCCTGTCTGTCTGTCTATTGGTTGGTGCTGTCTATCTGTCTGTCTGCTGTCTATCCTGTTGGTCTGTCTATCTGTTGGTCTGTCTATCTTGTCTGTCTGCTATCTGACTGTCTGTCTGTCCTATCTGTTGGTCTGTCTATCGTAGTTGGTCTGTTTCTATCTGATCTTGGTCTTGTCCTATCTTTCTGTCTGTCCTGTCATCTGTTGGGATCTGTCTATCTGTTGGTCTGTCTATCTGTTGGTCTGTCTATCTGTCTGTCCTGTCTATCTGTCTGTTCCTGTCTATCTGTTGGTTCTGTCTATCTGGTTGGTCTGTCCTAATGCTGTCTGTCTGTCTATTCTTACTGTCCTGGGTCTGGTCTATCTGTTGGTCTGTCTAATCTGTTGGGTCCTGTCTATCTGTCTGTATGGGTCCTATCTGACTGTTCCTGTCTGTCTATCTGTTGGTCTGTCCTATTCTGTTGGTCTGTCTATTCTGTGGTCTGTCTATCTGTCCTGTCTGTCTGTCTATCTGTTGGTCTGTCTATCTGTTGGTCTGTCTAATCTGTATTGGTCTGGTCTATCTGTCTGTTCTGTCTATCTGTCTGTCTGTCTGTCTATCTTTTGGTCTGGTCTTCTGTTTGGTCTGTCTATTCTGTTTGGTCTGTCTATCTGTCTGTCTGTCTATCTGTCTGTCTGGTCGGGTCCTATCTGGTGGTCCTGTAACTGTAGACTGTAGGTGTACTCTCTCCAAGTACTCTCTCCAATTTACGCTCTACAATTACTCTCTTAAGGAAAAAAAAAAAACAAGAGGGTGGTAAAAAAAGACACGGACCTTTCGTATATTCTCTAGTATATTTCCCGTATTGACACGCTGGAAGCCCAAAGGAGAAAGCAGGGGGCAGGGGGGTGAACGTGACTAGGCCCAACCTGTGTAGAGGAATTTTTCAAAATCCTAAGTTCCCGCCCCCTAATAGCCAGTGGCGCCACCGCGGGGTGGCTAAGGGGGACTTAGCCCCCCCAAGTCAAGGACTCAGCCCCCCCAATTGCTCGCTAGTTAGCCTGCTAGCCCCCTAAAACAATAAAAAAGGAATATTTATCCAATTTTTCATGCCCAGAGGTCAAACGCCATTAATTTTTTTCAGACACTTTTATAGAAAAAAATTGGTTTGATGTTTCTTTTAAAATGTTGAAAATATGTTTGCTCTGCGTGGAGACAGGTTACACAAGATGGGAGGCGTTAAGGGCATTGGGAGTCCAGGGTAAGGCAGGTGGGTGGCAGTGTAACACAGGACGGGAGGCAGGTTAACACAGGATGGGAGGCAGGGTTTTAAAGTACATGTAGTACCTGGCATGTACCTGTTTTTTTTGTGCAATAAGGGAAATATCTTGAATATATTGTAATTTATATTTATTGTTTTTTTTCATTATCAGATAAAACCTTACTGAGAAACAAACCAAAAACATCATTGTGCAATTCCTTTGTGTTTGTTAGTGGAGAGAGAAAATATGGCAATTTTATTATTTTGTATAAACAGAATAAATTTTTCTTCATATATCAATTTTAGTTAATATGGGATGAGGCATGGTATACCTCTATTATTTTATGTGTCATGTAATTAAGCTTAATTCCCTTTCTTCTCTTTTTTGGGCCTCAAAATTACCCCCCGACCCCCGCCACTGGATAGCCATGCACCACCCCGGGGCTAAAGCCCCCTGAATTTTTTTTTCCTGTTGAACGCCACTGCGCTATAGATCAGGTCGGGCGATGGTGTATACACTGGTATCGTGTCCGCCTTCCGCGGCCTGCTTCTGGCTCACGGGCCCAACGAGCCCGCCGCCCATAATCCTCACTTCTCATCTCCTTCGTTGGCTTGGTTCAGTTTTCGAGGGAGGGGCTGGTTTGGTTATAGAAACGTGCAGCTTATTTCGTTACTGGTTGGTTGCCTGTATACTTTTCAGCGCGTTGGGACAAGGAGTCAGATCCTCATTTTATGTCCTGTGTTGATACATCATGTGTAAGTACGTTTCATTTTTGGTCATAGTAATTTTCTACTGTAGAGTGTATACTTTGACGACTTTTAGATCAGGTATCTTAAGTCATATTTTCCACTTTTGAAAATTAGTAATAATGTGTCCACGACGACCATTTTTTCTCTTACGTTGGCTAATCATGTGTTTGGGGGCTGGTGTGTCGGATAGAAATAACTTTTATGGCTGTCCGCATTCGCCTGTTCGCAGACTTGTGTTCAGTTAACAGCGCTCCCTTGATACAACAGGAGTTAAAATGGACTCATTTTTGTGATAATGTTATACACGGTTTCTCACGGGCCATGATGTAATGCTTGCGTACTTTGTCCACGGCCTGCTAACGTGGTTTAACTTAGTTATGTTCAGCATATTTAGTTCTACGTTTTGCTTGTGCTTGATTAGTTAATTAGTAGGTCATTCTGGATCAGGTTAACGTTACCGTTGGTGTAGTATTTTCCATGTTATATATTTTGAGTGATTCATTTTTCATGTTAGGTAATTTTTTTGGTACAATCGGTTTATTGGCGAATCAATTTTTGGTGTTGCCCTTTGAAGCTTTAGTTTTACCCCTTCTTACGCGGCCCCTTATATATCTTCCTATGTGTGTGTAAACAAAATACACAAATATCTTTTATAACACTTCCTCCCTAAAAACATATACGTGATGCCACCACGTATTCTTTCGACGGGGGGTATGGTACTGTACTGTAGGTGTCTCTCTAATCTACTCATCGGTATGCATAAATTACTCTCTTAGCACCTTCTTTTCCTATAATTCTTATTGAACCTACGGCCGACTAGGCAGTTGTGTAGAAGGGAATTTTCCTATAGTGATCCCCGCCCCCCTAGTCAGTGTCCGGTGTGTCTACACTGTAGAGTGGATATATGGAAGCACTCATGGTAAACTCCGCGCATCCTTGACCTGTCTAATAAAATAGGCTATAGACCGCGTCTGCCCGAGAACACTCAACCCACTACTCACAAGGGGCCCGAAGCACAAGCTCACAGTCATATAGGTCCGGCATACGGCTTCGTCAAATCGTCCGGGCGGGCCAACCAACATTTCTGTATAACTGTTTCCTGCTGACCCAATACATCTTCTGTCTTCAATCTACAAGGTGACTATTCATTACTCCTCATTGGGACCCATGGGCACTCTACTTTAAGAGACCTCGGTGACACACACGACCTTAGCTAGTATCTACCCACGCACCTCCGAGCCCTAGACCCGCTCGTGCCACACTAGCTTGTACAAAGACGACGCTGGAGGCCACTACGCCCCGTCGCTACCAGCATCTCGTCTTCTGTTCCTTGCCACTGCCTCTTACTCACTATATTCAAGTTTATGTACGCACTTTCCCTAGTAACAGGGTCTTCTATCTGTTGTTCTGTCTGTCATGATATTTGCCGGTTTGTCGTATCTGTCTGTCATGTCTATCTGTTGTCTGTCTGTCCTGTCTGTCCCCTGTCTGTTTACTTGTTGGTCTGTCTATATGTTTGGTCTCTGTCTATTCTGTTTGTCTGATTTGTCTGGTCTGTCTATATGTCTGGTCTGTCCTGTCCTATCTGTTGGTCTGTCCTGTCTGTCTGTCTGTCCTATCTTTGGCTGTCTGTCTGTTGGTCTGTCTAATCTGTACGTTGGTCTCGAATGTCGTTATCTGTTTGTCTGTCTAGTGTCTGTCCTGTCTGTGTCTATCTGTCTGATTTATTGTCGTCTGTCTGTCTGTTTATATGTTCTGTCTGTCTGTCCTGTCTATCTGTTGGTCCTGGGGGGGGGGGGTCTGTCTATCTGTCTGTTTATATTTCTGTCTGTCTGTCTGTCTATATTCTGTCGGTCTGTCTGTCTATCTGTTGCTTGTCGTGTCCTGTCCTGATCTATATGTTGGTCATGTAAATAACAAAGAAAAGAGAACTGGCGACTTTCACTGTTATTTACGGTAGTGGACAAAGGATACCTAAACATGTCATAATCTATAAATTTGCTTATATTCACTAAAATCTTCGTAATGGTAACCCAAGTTACAATGAAATTACGTTACTGGGTCTCAAGAGAGGGGTTACCGTAAGAGAACATTCAAAGTCGCCACCTTGCAGTCCTTGTACGCCAGGCGCCATAGTATATTACGAATTATAGCATTACTACTGATTTTCTATGTGCCACTGAGATATACCATTAGTTTATATCATGGCTGTATTAATCTACCCTGTTTCAGCGTTGTTTTATTCTTTGTATCTGCAGTATAGATGGTTTCAATTTCCACCTACAGACGTTTTTTTTTTTCCGGGGCGACGACGACAGCGGTACGACACTCAGTAAATAAATGCTAGATGGCGACTTGACTGTTGGTAGCCACTTTGTAGATATTTTTGTAATTTGTTCATTTATAGCCATAATATATGACACAGATGCAGACAGAAAATGATACAGACTCTCCAGATAGCCCCTTCTAACTTTCCTGAAATCATGGATGTAAAAATGTAAGTATTAACGCCACCACACGTCTGTAAACAGGAAAAAAAGTTGTCCTGGCGACTTTACTGTTATCTACGGTAAACAACATGTATTGTGTACGGTACCACGTAGGATTCTCTTTCCATTTTAAACCTTATAGTTCAAGCCATATATACCATACCATATATACCAAGCCATATATAAACCATATAGTTCAAGTATAGTTATAGTTTCCACCTTAATGTTCAAGGAATGTGAATGATTTTTATATGATATTTTGTCAGATGAAAGACATATGCTCACTATTTGTAATTCTCAAAAAATGTTCACTCGATTTTTCATTTCATATTTTTACATATGTATTTATTCATCATCGTTATCAGTAAAACCAATGGTAATCCCCACCCCCAAAAAAAGTCCAAGATCCGCTCCTTGGAATACACAACTACCTACATATATATATAGGCTACGTCGCATCCATAGAGGTGAAAATACTATATGATCCTAATGTAATGTCGACTCAAAATACAAGACATGGGGGAGGGGATTAGGGGCGTAACGCAGGGTGTATATAAAGGCTGAAGGAAAAATATTGTCACACTTGATCTTGCGACTTCAGAGAGGAAGGCTCTATATAAGAACTATTCTTTTTAAACATGGGCCGTGTGGCGATCCAGCTACGATACGTGACTGTGTGTGTGGTAATATTGATGGTGTTACTGCACAGTGCACCCGCCTTGAGCAACAGTGAGTAGAGAGAGAGAGAGAGAGAGAGAGAGAGAGAGAGAGAGAGAGAGAGAGAGAGAGAGAGAGAGAGAGAGAGAGAGAGAGAGAGAGAGAGAGAGAGAGTAACTACACTTGCAATAAATCATCAATATTTTATCATACACTAATCTAAAAATGATACATAAGAACATAGAAACACAGGAGAAATACAAAAGAGAATACAAAACACGTAGGGGAATACAAAAGGCTGGATATCATAATTCAAAGCAACACTTGAACACTATATAAATTAGTAAATTACCATATATTTATCTATCATTCATATAAAACACATAAAAAGTAATATAATCCTGTTTATACTTTCAATGTAGTGGCTGAGTTTAATCCATGCATCTTGTAGCTACATGTATATACGTGTTCTAACAGGTGAGGATGTGGGACGAGTCGGCAGAGACGTCGTGTACGGGCCTTTCGTTTATCATGGAACAAAAGCAACAAAACCGACCTCGGTAAGAAAAAGGGAAAAAAATAGGAAATGATACGTGTGTGCATTCATTTAGTTGTATTTTACATATTTTAAAGGGCCTGAGCTACGCTCGTATGGCCCCGTCTCCATAGCTACATTTATTTTTATCATTCATCCTTTGTGCTTAGTGTTGGCCGAAGCCACCACCCCGGGAGGCGGGTCACAAACCCCCGGCTAACACCCGGTACCCATTCACTGCTGGGTGGACAGGGGCTCGGGTATTAATTAACAAGACTGCCCGTCTGTCTTCCCTCCGTCCGGGGTTCGAACCCGGGACTTCTCGGTTGTGAGCCGAGCGGGCTACCACTACACTACGGAGCACCCTAGCGTGTGTGTGTGTCTGTGTGTATAAGAAGTGGCAACCATATTATCCTTTTTTTTATAATATCTGACATAAACTTAAAAATCACTTTCTTTATTTGACATCCATTAGAATAAGAGTCTTAATAGTACCAAGTAAGTAGTTGATCTGATTATTTTTCTACCTATTTACAGGGCGTTATAAGGACCAGGCCAGGTCGCCCCCACCCCCCTATACATCGAAGGTATTGGGGGGGCTAGAGTGCTTGCTTCTTGGAGCCATATATATATATAATAATAAAGTAGTCGTAGGAAAACAGCGACAACTTTGAATGTTACGATGCATAACCAGACGTAACTTCCTGCATTGCATCATATTTTCTGTCATTTGTTATTAGTTTATTGTCATTTTGTGTGTAGTGATGTTTTTTTCTTCTTTTCAGTAATTGAGGACGTGTGGTTATCATATATATGTGTAAATTTCTTAATCTTTTTGTTTTCCTGTGTTTTATTTAATGATGTGTGTATGTAGGCTGTGTAGATGTGTATTGGTGTTAACAAGGCCAAGAGAATAGATTTTTCCTTGGCCTTGGGTGTTAATGGCTTTATTGTTAACCCTCGACACCCAGAGTCCTTTTCTGGCAGAATAAACATTCAAGAACCACATTATTTGATTACTTTGGACTCTGATAGAATGAATGAATATAACGTTACTTCCACCTCATTATAGTATTTGTGGGAAATATGGAATGTTATATATGTGTAACATTGAGTCATATAGGTAGATTAATGGTCAGTATCAAATGTAACACATATGTATCACTGAGTTGTGTTAGTCTTTCATTACATCCTTCTTATATCGGTAATGAAAATATGATAAAGTTTCGACTATATTTATTGTGTTGTGATTATGTAAACATAATGGACATGTTGAAATTGCAATTATACATTTTTTGAACATTACTGATTATTACATTAGAATAGAAAATAAGTAACGTATGAGATTTAAAAAACAAACACAAAATAATAGTTATATCTTCACGTCCAGTGGATGTCGATCCTCCCATTGACGAAACCGCAGCCTCTCTTGACGAAGTCAGAGAGGCTGTCGCACACTTGAGGGGTGGGAAGGCAGCTGGCCATTGGTGTCTGTAATATCAGTGCGGAGCTTCTCAAAGCTGGGGGTGAGTCTATGATCCGCGGGTTGCATGCTGTCCTGACTGCCGTGTGGCAATCAGGTACCATATATTACTCCTGACTGAAAAAGGGGGCTGGTCGTCCCTATCTGGAAAGGGAAAGGGTACCGTCAGGACTGCAACAATAACCGCGGTATTGCACTGCTCAGCGTGCCAGGCAAGGTGCTTGCCCATCTATTGCTGACACGGATCCGCTGTCATCTGCTGAGGCATCAGAGACCTCAGCAGTCTGGGTTCACGCCTGGTAAGTCAACAACGGACCGTATCCTAGTAGGGCTACTTTGTGTCCTGGTGGAACGCCAACGTGAGTTTCGACAGGGGATGCTTGCAGCCTATGTTGATCTCAAAAAGGCGTTTGATTCAGTGCATCGTGAGTGAGTCACTCTGGGATCTTCTGTGACTTCGCGGGATTCCTGCAAGGAATATATTGGTTTGATGACTGGTCTCTACTCTGGGACTGAGAGTGCTGTGAAGTGTGGGGGAGGTGTATCCAGCTTCTTTCCTGTGAATACAGGAGTGAGGCAAGGGTGCGTCCTTTTCAACACTTGTATGGACTGGGTATTGGGCAAAGTTGTAGATCAAAGTGATTGTGGAGCATCCCTCGGCAATATCAAGATCACTGATCTTGTTTTTGCCGATGATGCAGTAATCTTTGCTGAGTCGCTGGAGGTCCTGGTAATGGCTCTCGAGGCGCTGCACGAGGAGGCAAAGCCTTTGGGACTTGCGGTCTCAGCTGGCTCAAGACCAAGGTCCAGGTGTTTGGAGGCTTACTAGAGGAAACAGTACAGTCTGTTCATGCGTGCGGCGAGGACATTGAGATCTTGGAAAGTTTTACATACCTTGACAGCGCAGTCCATAATGACGGCGGGTCACGTCAAGAAGTCTTACTTACGACGGATTGGCATAGCCCACGGTGTTGTGGACTTGTTCAGCAGGAGTATTTGGCGTTGTCGGTACCTGTGCAGGAAGACAAAGATCCGGATCTTCAAGTCGCTTGTGATCCCTGTCTTACTCTATGGTTGTGAGACATGGACACTAAATAGCGACTTGAAGAGGCGAATCGATGCCTTTGGTAATAAGTGTCTTCGAAGAATCATACGGATCGCTGGGATGATTACGTCTCAAACCAGCGATTACACCGTGAGACTGAATCGAGGCCTATTACCTGAATAGTCCGTCAGCGCCAACTTCGGCTACATGGGCATGTGGCACGCTACCCTGAAATCAATCCTTCCCATCGGGTTGTATCTGTAAGAGACAATCCGGCGTGGAGGAGGCCAAGGGGGCGCCCACAAGGCTCGTGGCTGGGGCAAGTTGATATTTCCTGTCTGGAATTGCTTGGTATGGGAAGGGAACCTGCATGGGGACTCGCGCGTGGTGACCCCCGGGAGTGGCATTGTAGGGTGGGTGAGGCGACGCGCCCCCCGGCGCATGGCCCCAATGATTGATTGATTCATAGTCTTATATAATTTGCATTATATATGGAACTCCTTGAAGCAGTTATATGCCTCTCAATGAAGCACAACCTCACATCACATTTGCCATTTTCTGTAAAAAAATAAACAGATTAATAGATAAGTAAATAAAAAGAAATAAGATAATATAGATGTATAAATAAAATATAAAAGAAACAAATAAATACAAATTTCCATTATTTTTTTTATTTTTTTTTATGGATTAGGATTATGGATTTTTATGGATGGATTAGGGTACACGTAGGCGGCAATACACAATACACTGAGTCCTCATTATATATCATATATTATCATTTTTTTCTCGTTTATTACAACAAACACCGCTAACAACGAATTGGAATGCATGCCCTACGAAAACAAAAAAGATATAGCATTTACAGTGAGTATATAAGGCCTCTTCCATTTGTGCCCAAGCTGCATGAACCAGTTCTTTCAGTTCAGGGTTGGGTTCTGGGTTCAGGGTTCTGGGTTCTGGGTTCAGGGTTGGGTTCTGGGTTCTGGGTTCAGGGTTGGGTTCTGGGTTCAGGGTTGGGTTCTGGGTTCTGGGTTCAGGGTTGGGTTCTGGGTTCTGGGTTCAGGGTTGGGTTCTGGGTTCTGGGTTCAGGGTTGGGTTCTGGGTTCAGGGTTGGGTTCTGGGTTCTGGGTTCAGGGTTGGGTTCTGGGTTCTGGGTTCAGGGTTGGGTTCTGGGTTCAGGGTTGGGTTCTGGGTTCAGGGTTGGGTTCTGGGTTCAGGGTTGGGTTCTGGGTTCAGGGTTGGGTTCTGGGTTCAGGGTTGGGTTCTGGGTTCAGGGTTGGGTTCGGGTTCTGGGTTAGGGTTGGGTTCTGGGTTCAGGGTTGGGTTCTGGGTTCAGGGTTGGGTTCTGGGTTCAGGGTTGGGTTCTGGGTTCAGGGTTGGGTTCTGGGTTCAGGTTGGGTTCTGGGTTCAGGGTTGGGTTCTGGGTTCAGGGTTGGGTTCTGGGTTCAGGGTTGGGTTCTGGGTTTCAGGGTTGGGTTCTGGGTTCAGGGTTGGGTTCTGGGTTCAGGGTTGGGTTCTGGGTTCAGGGTTGGGTTCTGGGTGTCAGGGTTGGGTTCTGGGTTCAGGGTTGGGTTCTGGGTTCAGGGTTGGGTTCTGGGTTCAGGGTTGGGTTCTGGGTTCGGGGTTGGGTTCTGGGTTCCAGGGTTGGGTTCTGGGTTCAGGGTTGGGTTCGGTCAGGTGGGTTCTGGGTTCAGGGTTGGGTTCTGGGTTCTGGGTTCAGGGTTGGGTTCTGGGTTCAGGGTTGGGTTCTGGGTTCAGGGTTGGGTTCTGGGTTCAGGGTTGGGTTCTGGGTTCAGGGTTGGGTTCTGGGTTCAGGGTTGGGTTCTGGGTTGGTCAGGGTTGGGTTCTGGGTTAGGGTGGTTGGGTTCTGGGTTCAGGGTTGGGTTCTGGGTTCAGGTTGGGTTCTGGGTTCAGGGTTGGGTTCTGGGTTCTGGTTCAGGGTTGGTTCTGGGTTCAGGTTGGGTTCTGGGTTCAGGGTTGGTTCTGGGTTCAGGGTTGGGTTCTGGGTTCAGGGTTGGGTTCTGGGTTCAGGGTTGGGTCGGGTTCAGTTGGTTCTGGGTTCAGGGTTGGGTTTCGGGTTCAGGGTTGGGTTCTGGGTTCAGGGTTGGGTTCTGGGTTCAGGGTTGGGTTCTGGGTTCAGGTTGGGTTCTGGGTTCAGGGTTGGGTTCTGGGTTCTCGGGTTCAGGGTTGGGTTCTGGGTTCACGGTTGGGTTCTGGGTTCAGGTTGGGTTCTGGGTTCAGGGTTGGGTTCTGGGTTCAGGGTTGGGTTCTGGGTTCAGGGTTGGGTTCATGGGTTCAGGGTTGGGTTCTGGGTTCAGGGTTGGGTTCGTGGGTTTCGGGTTGGGTTCTGGGTTCAGGGTTGGGTTCTGGGTTCAGGGTTGGGTTCTGGGTTCAGGGTTGGTTTCTGGGTTCTGGTTCAGGGTTGGGTTTTTGGTTCAGGGTTGGGTTCTGGGTTCAGGGTTGGGTTCTGGGTTCAGGGTTGGGTTCTGGGTTCAGGGTTGGGTTCTGGGTTCACGGTTGGGTTCTGGGTTCAGGGTTGGGTTTCTGGGTTCTGGGTTCAGGGTTGGGTTCTGGGTTCAGGGTTGGGTTCTGGGTTCAGCGGTTGGGTTCTGGGTTCAGGGTTGGGTTCTGGGTTTCAGGGTTGGGTTCTGGGTTCAGGGTTGGGTTCTGGGTTCAGGTGGTTTGGTCTGGGTTCTGGGTTCAGGGTTGGGTTCTGGGTTCAGGGTTGGGTTCTGGGTTCAGGGTTTTGGGTTCTGGGTTCAGGGTTGGGTTCTGGGTTCAGGGTTGGGTTCTGGGTTTCAGGGTTGGGTTCTGGGTTCAGGTGGTTGTTGGGTTTCTGGGTTCAGGGGTTCGGGTATGGTTGGTTCAGGGTTGGGTTCTGGGTTCAGGGTTGGGTTCTGGGTTCAGGGTTGGGTTCTGGGTTCAGGGTTGGGTTCTGGGTTCAGGGTTGGGTTGGTTCTGGGTTCAGGGTTGGGTTCTGGGTTCAGGTGGTTGGGTTTCGTGGGTTCTGGGTTCAGGGTTGGGTTCTGGGTTCAGGGTTGGGTTCTGGGTTCAGGGTTGGGTTCTGGGTTCAGGGTTGGGTTCTGGGTTCAGGGTTGGGTTCTGGGTTCAGGGTGGGTTGGGTTCTGGGTTCACGGTTGGGTTCTGGGTTCAGGTTGGGTTCTCGGTTCAGGGTTGGGTTCTGGGTTCAGGGTTGGGTTCTGGGTTCAGGGTTGGGTTCTGGGTTCAGGGTTGGGTTCTGGGTTCACGGTTGGGTTCTGGGTTCACGGTTGGGTTCTGGGTTCAGGGTTGGGTTCTGGGTTCAGGTTGGGTTGGTCAGGGTTGGGTTCTGGGTTCAGGGTTGGGTTCTGGGTTCAGGGTTGGGTTCTGGGTTCAGGGTTGGGTTCTGGGTTCAGGGTTGGGTTCTGGGTTCTGGGTTCAGGGATGGGTTCTGGGTTCAGGGTTGGGTTCTGGGTTCAGGGTTGGGTTCTGGGTTCAGGGTGGGTTCTGGGTTCAGGGTTGGGTTCTGGGTTCAGGGTGGGTTCTGGGTTCTGGGTTCAGGGTTGGGTTCTGGGTTCACGGTTGGGTTCTGGGTTCAGGGTGGTTCTGGGTTCAGGGTTGGGTTCTGGGTTCAGGGTTGGGTTCTGGGTTCAGGGTTGGGTTCTGGGTTCAGGGTTGGGTTCTGGTTCTGGGTCAGGGTTGGGTTCTGGGTTCAGGGTTGGGTTCTGGGTTCTGGGTTCAGGGTTGGGTTCTGGGTTCAGGTTGGGTTCTGGGTTCAGGGTTGGTTGGGTTCTGGGTTCAGGGTTGGGTTCTGGGTTCTGGGTTCAGGGTGGGTTCTGGGTTCACGGTTGGGTTCTGGGTTCAGGGTTGGGTTCTGGGTTCAGGGTTGGGTTCTGGGTTCAGGGTTGGGTTCTGGGTTCAGGGTTGGGTTCTGGGTTCACGGTTGGGTTCTGGGTTCAGGGTTGGGTTCTGGGTTCAGGGTTGGGTTCTGGGTTCAGGGTTGGGTTCTGGGTTCAGGGTTGGGTTCTGGGTTCAGGTTGGGTCTGGTCAGGTTGGGTTCTGGGTTCACGGTTGGGTGGTTCCGTTGGGTTCGGGTCAGGGTTGGGTTCTGGGTTCAGGGTTGGGTTCTGGGTTCAGGGTTGGGTTCTGGGTTCAGGGTTGGGTTCTGGGTTCAGGGTGGTTCTGGTTCTGGTTCAGGTTGGGTTTGGGTTCACGGTTGGGTTCTGGGTTCAGGGTTGGGTTCTGGGTTCAGGGTTGGGTTCTGGGTTCAGGGTTGGGTTCTGGGTTCAGGGTTGGGTTCTGGGTTCAGGGTTGGGTTCTGGGTTCAGGGTTGGGTTCTGGGTTCTGGGTTCAGGGTTGGGTTCTGGGTTCACGGTTGGGTTCTGGGTTCAGGGGGGTTCTGGGTTCAGGGTTGGGTTCTGGGTTCGGGGTTGGGTTCTGGGTTCAGGGTTGGGTTCTGGGTTCAGGGTTGGGTTCTGGGTTCAGGGTTGGGTTCTGGGTTCTGGGTTCTGGGTTCTGGGTTCTGGGTTCACGGTTGGGTTCTGGGTTCAGGGTTGGTTCTGGGTTCAGGGTTGGGTTCTGGGTTCAGGGTTGGGTTCTGGGTTCAGGGTTGGGTTCTGGGTTCAGGGTTGGGTTCTGGGTTCTGGGTTCAGGGTTGGGTTCTGGGTTCACGGTTGGGTTCTGGGTTCAGGGTTGGGTTCTGGGTTCAGGGTTGGGTTCTGGGTTCAGGGTTGGGTTCTGGGTTCAGGGTTGGGTTTGGGTTCAGGGTTGGGTTCTGGGTTCTGGGTTCAGGGTTGGGTTCTGGGTTCACGGTTGGGTTCTGGGTTCAGGGTTGGGTTCTGGGTTCAGGGTTGGGTTCTGGGTTCAGGGTTGGGTTCTGGGTTCAGGGTTGGGTTCTGGGTTCAGGGTTGGGTTCTGGGTTCTGGGTTCAGGGTTGGGTTCTGGGTTCAGGGTTGGGTTCTGGGTTCAGGGTTGGGTTCTGGGTTCAGGGTTGGGTTCTGGGTTCAGGGTTGGGTTCTGGGTTCTGGGTTCAGGGTTGGGTTCTGGGTTCACGGTTGGGTTCTGGGTTCAGGGTTGGGTTCTGGGTTCAGGGTTGGGTTCTGGTTTCAGGGTTGGGTTCTGGGTTCTGGGTTCAGGGTTGGGTTCTGGGTTCACGGTTGGGTTCTGGGTTCAGGGTTGGGTTCTGGGTTCAGGGTTGGGTTCTGGGTTCAGGGTTGGGTTCTGGGTTCAGGGTTGGGTTCTGGGTTCAGGGTTGGGTTCTGGGTTCAGGGTTGGGTTCTGGGTTCTGGGTTCAGGGTTGGGTTCTGGGTTCACGGTTGGGTTCTGGGTTCAGGGTTGGGTTCTGGGTTCAGGGTTGGGTTCTGGGTTCGGGGTTGGGTTCTGGGTTCAGGGTTGGGTTCTGGGTTCAGGGTTGGGTTCTGGGTTCTGGGTTCAGGGTTGGGTTCTGGGTTCAGGGTTGGGTTCTGGGTTCAGGGTTGGGTTCTGGGTTCAGGGTTGGGTTCTGGGTTTAGGGTTGGGTTCGCGTGTCACAAATGGAACGCAAAAACCCCGTTTTTTGTTTACAAACATACTCAACTGGCGAGGCAATTCCAATGATCTGAAACTCGAGAAATGCCAGTGGTCGCTGGCAGTTTTAACTCAAAGGTTGGTCTACTGTGTTTTGGCTCCGCGACTAATATTTTTCATAAATTAATTTCGCGATAAACATTGATGCACCGCATCTGAATACCAAAAAATATAGTTCTTCTGTTGTTCTACTAATTATATGGATGATATGCATTACGATGGAACGTTCTATAATAGCAATTTAATGCAAATTACTCGCCTCGAGTAGCAAAGCTTAATATATTTTTTACATGTATATTGTGGCATGTAAAATTTGGGCGATGTTCACACAGTTTTCTAAGACAGTACTGCTGCGTCTGGCAAACGCTTGTCAAAATACAATAAGCAATGCCTTGGAAAAACGAAGAATAAAGAATGCCGAAATCGGCTTGTTGCTGCGACAATGTAGGTTATAATTGTGGAGGCGACACGCCGCGGCGGGGAGTGGTGGCGGGGAGATTGTGGCGGGGCGATTGAATCAAAACATTATTGCCACTTCACGCGTCGACTCATTGCACTTCCAGGCTTTCTATCTGATTGATACACAATAATAACAGGAAAATATGACTGCCTAGGTATAGATAACTTCTAAACATTCGTCATTGACTATATAATATCATAGAGTAGCATTTACCTCGCCTCCTCAACTATAACCTCCATGGTTATTTGGTTATATACAATGTTTTACAGAATCAGGCTTCTATACAATATACATATAGAAGAAAATCGTTCTTAATATTATACTTTTGTGTTTTAAGTGCAGTGGAATAAGCCCATATTTTGTTTTCCAGTAGACCAACTTATTATCAAAAAAGTGAGTTAAAACTGCCAGCGACCCCTGGCATTTTGGGTTCCAGTTCTCTCGATAATTATTTAATCATAATTTATACTAGTTATGGACAATTACAGTATCTTATAAGTTTTAACTACACAATCGATATTAATAAACGGCTGTTATTTACCAAATAAGCAGTACATGAGAACAGCAGGGCTGTCATAAGCAATAATGTAAAGGGCTACTTGGCATTATGTCGGCGAGGGAGAGGCAAGGTGGGTAGGGATGGGGTGCCGTGCGAGGCTACATCAGCTGTGTCCCTCCTTCTCCCGCCCAGATTAGCGGCAGTGTTAAGTTTAAGAGAGTACTTTGATTTCCATTATTTTCTTCATAACCTACTACTACTACTACTACTACTACCACTGTTACTACCACTGTTACGTGATAAACAAAAACAGCAACCATAGGGAAGCAAAACAAAATAGAAAATAGAAAGTAAGAGGAAGGGAGAGCGACGGGTTTTCCAATGTTTATCTTATATACGTGGCGATTAACCGTGGCCACCGAGAGACAAGGCCTGCTACATCGGCCTTGACGTCACACCATGTTGATCCCACCCGCTCCGCTCCCCGTACAAGTTTACCTACCTAATATAATGTTTATCAGTATAAAAGATATACTGTTATCTTTGGAAATGTTTGTTCTATAATATTATCAAATAAAAAATCGTAAAACACACAAAAGAAATGCCATTATGAGACTTTCAAGAAATATGCATTAACTTAAACTCTTCGCCATTTAATATTTTGCGTGAAAACTTTTTACAGCGAGACCATCAATAGAAGCGGAATCGCATTAGCTTTCCATTGTTATATTTCCTTTTCTGATAAATGAATTAGAACCATACATAAATTAGCGTTAACTAAATAAATAATCTCATCAATCGGGAAAAATTACCCGATTTCATGATGTTATTTACTTAGTTAACGCTAATTTATGTATGCTGCTAATTCATTTATCAGAAAAGGAAATGTATCAATGGAAAGCTAATTAAATTCCGCTTCTATTGACATTCTCCATGTAAAAAGTTTTTTCGCAAAATATTAAATGGCGAAGAGTTTAAGTTCATGCATATTTCTTGAAAGTCTCATAATGGCATTTCTTTTGTGTGTTTTACGGTTTTTTATTAGATAATATTATAGAACAAACATTTCCAAAGATAACAGTATATCTTTTATACTGAGAAACATATATTAGGTAGGAAATTACCCGATTTCATGATTTTTAATATTTAGTTAACGCTAATTTATGCATACTGCTAATTCATTTATGACTAAACGAAATATATCAATGGAAAGCTAATTAAATTCCGCTTCTATTGATATTCTCCATGTAAAGAGTTTTCGAGCAAAATATTAAATGGCGAAGAGTTTAAGTTAATGCATATTTCTTGAAAGTCTCATAATGGCATTTCTTTTGTGTGTTTTACGATTTTTTATTTGATAATATTATAGAACAAACATTTCCGAAGATAACAGTATATCTTTTATACTGATAAACATTATATTAGGTAGGTAAACTTGTACGGGGAGCGGAGCGGGTGGGATCAACATGGTGTGACGTCACGGGCGATGTAGCAGGCCTTGTCTCTCGGTGGCCACGGATTAACACTTCATTAGTTTAAACAACAAAATAACACTCAATAAGTAGATAAATGATACAGTCACTCAGAGTGGTGTCCCAAGATAGACATTAATTTACCCCTTCACGCCCAGATCTTTCCTATAAATTGCTATAAAAAATCGTATGTTGTCGAGGCATAAAATTAAGAAAAGTCACATGAGGCCTCTTCCATTTGCGACATTTCAAGAACCAGTTCACGGAACCCAAGAGTTCAGGCGTTCCATTTGCGTACGAAAACCTGGGTCCGAGGCAAAGCGCGTAGTGACTCAGCAAAACCCGTGAACTTTCTCTACTCACATTGAGAGGTGGGTAGCTTGGGTAGAGTTTTCAGTTCATAACAAACAATGGTCGCCTTGGGCCCTATTTCTCTTATCGTGAAGTGTTTTCCGCTTGCACGAGTCGGAGAGGATGTCAGACGGCATAAAAGAGGCATACATGGCTGGATGGAGGCCATGCGTTCCCGCGATCTTAAACTTGATATGATCCCTTCACATAGCAGCTAGCTGAGTTATATCTCGTTATCTCTCTCTCTCTCTCGTTTTCTCTCGCTACCTCTCTCTTGTTATCTCTCTCTCTCTCGTTATCTCTCTCTCTCTCTTGTTATCTCTCTCTCTCTCGTTCTCTCTCTCTCGTTATCTCTCGGTATCTCTCTCTCTCGTTATCTCTCTCGTTATCTCTCTCTCTCTCTCTACTTGAATAGAAATTATTTTCACATTGGCAGAGGAATTTTTATATATCCAAGCATCTCCCGCAGCTAATATATATAGAGACTTGTTTTACTTTACCTCTAATTTTCCTGAATTCCCCAGAGTGGCGACTCAACTGTTGGGTTAAAATACTAGCTGGCGACTTTACTGTAGTAGGTATAGTGAGGTCGCCACTCAGTTTAATTTTTGTAATTTGTTCATTTATAGCCCTAATATGACACAGATGAAGACACAAAATGACACAGACTTTCCAGATAGACCCTTCTAACTTTCCTGAAATCGTGGATGTACAAATGTAAGTATTAACGCCACCACACGTCTGTAAATAACAAAGAAACGTAGAACTGGCGACTTCACTGTTATTTACGGTAGTGGACAAGGATACTAAACAGGTCATATCTATAAAATATTGCTTATATTCACTAAAAATCGTCTAATGGTACCCAAGTTACAATGGAAATTACGTTATGGGTCTCAAGGGGTTACCGTAGATAACAGTCAAGTCGCCACCTGCAGTCCTGTCGCCAGGCGCCATATATATTACGAATTATAGCATTACTACTGATTTCTATGTGCCACTGAAGATAATACACAGTAGTTTATATCATGGTTGTATAATCTACCCTGTTTCAGCGTTGTTTTATGCTTTGTAGCTGCAAGTATAGATGGTTTCAAATTTCACTACGCGTTTTTTTTCCGGGCGACGACGACAGCGGTACGACACTCAGTAAATAAATACTAGATGGCGACTTGACTGTTGGTAGCCACTTTGTAGATATTTTTGTAATTTGTTCATTTATAGCCATAATATATGACACAGATGCAGACAGAAAATGATACAGACTCTCCAGATAGCCCCTTCTAACTTTCCTGAAATCATGGATGTAAAAATGTAAGTATTAACGCCACCACACGTCTGTAAACAGGAAAAAAAGTTGTCCTGGCGACTTTACTGTTATCTACGGTAAACAACATGTATTGTGTACGGTACCACGTAGGATTCTCTTTCCATTTTAAACCTAATAGTTCAAGCCATATAACCATACCATATATACCAAGCCATATATAAACCATATAGTTCAAGTATGTTATAGTTTCCACCTTAATGTTCAAGGAATGTGAAGATTTTTATATGATATTTTGTCAGATGAAAGACATATGCTCACTATTTGAATTCTTAAAAATGTTCACTCCTATTTTTCATTTCATATTTTTACATATGTATTTATTCATCATCGTTATCAGTAAAACCAAAGGTAATCCCACCCCCAAAAAAAGTCCAAGATCCGGCTCCTTGGAAAAACACAACTACCTACATAGGCTACGTCGCACCCCATAGAGGTGAAAATACTACATGATCCTAATGTAATGTCGACTCAAAATACAAGACATGGGGGAGGGGATTAGGGGGTAACGCGGGGTGTATATAAAGGCTGAAGGAATATATTGTCCCCCTTGATCTTGCGACTTCAGAGAGGAAGGCTCTATATAAGAACTATTCTTTTTTAAACATGGGCCGTGTGGCGATCCAGCTACGATACGTGCCCTGTGTGTGTGGTAATATTGATGGTTTTACTGCACATGCACCCGCCTTGCAACAGTGAGTAGAGAGGGGAGAGAGGGAGAGAGAGTAACTACACTTGCAATAAAATCATCAATATTTTATCATACCTATCTAAAAATGATACATAAGAACATAGAAACACAGGAGAAATACAAAAAGGAATACAAAACACGTAGGGGAATAAAAAAGGGGCTGGATACATAATTCAAGGCAACACTTGAACACTATATAAATTATAAATTACCATATATTTATCTATCATTCATATAAAACACATAAAAGTAATATAATCCTTTTTATATTTTCCCAATGTATTGGCTCAGTTTAATCCATGCATCTTGTAGCTACATTTTAAATACGTGTTCTAACAGGTGAGGATGTGGGACCAGTCGGCAGAGACTTTTATCATGGAATAGAAGCAAAATTTCTGACCACGGTAAGAAAAAGGGAAAAAAATAGGAAATGATACGTGTGTGCATTCATTTAGTTGTATTTTACATATTTTAAAGGGCCTGAGCTACGCTCGTATGGCCCCGTCTCCATAGCTACATTTATTTTTATCATTCACCCCTTTGTGCTTAGTGTTGGCCAAAGCCACCACCCCGGGAGGCGGGTCACAAACCCCCGGCTAACACCCGGTACCCATTCACTGCTGGGTGGACAGGGGCTCGGGTATTAATTAAGAAGACTGCCCGTCTGTCTTCCCTCCGTCCGGGGTTCGAACCCGGGACTTCTCGGTTGTGAGCCGAGCGGGCTACCACTACACTACGGAGCACCCTAGCGTGTGTGTGTGTGTGTGTCTGTGTGTGTATAAGAAGTGGCAACCATATTATCCTTCTTTTATAATATCTGACATAAACTTCAAAATCACTTTCTTTATTTGACATCCATTAGAATAAGAGTCTTAATAGTACCAAGTAAGTAGTTGATCTGATTATTTTTCTACCTATTTACAGGCCCGGCCAGGTCACCGCCGCCCCCCTATATATCGAGGGTAATTGGAGGGGCTGGAGTGCTTGCTTCTTGGAGCCATATATATATATGTATATATATATATATATATTATATATATATATATATATATAATATATTATATAATAATAATAAAGTAGTCGTAGGAAAACAGCGACAACTTTGAATGTTTACGATGCATAACCAGGACGTAACTTCCTGCATTGCATCATATTTTCTGCCCATTTGTTATTATTTTTATTGTCATTTTGTGTGTAGTTTTTTTTTTTCTTCTTTTCAGTAATTGAGGACGTGTGGTTATCATATATATGTGTAAATTTCTTAATCTTTTTGTTTTCCTGTGTTTTATTTAATGATGTGTGTATGTAGGCTGTGTAGATGTGTAATGGCGTTAACAAGGCCAAGAGAATACATTTTTCCTTGGCCTTGGGTGTTAATGGCTTTATTGTTAACCCTCGACACCCAGAGTCCTTTTATGGCAGAATAAACATTCAAGAAGCACATTATTTGACTACTTTGGACTCTGATAGAATGAATATAACGTTACTTCCACCTCATTATAGTATTTGTGGGAAATATGGAATGTTATATATGTGTAACATTGAGTCATAGAGGTAGATAATGGTCAGTATAAAATGAAACCATATGTATCACTGAGTTGTGTTAGTCTTTCATTACATCCTTCTTATATCGGTAATGAAAATATGATAAAGTTTCGACTATATTTATTGTGTTGTGATTATGTAAACATAATGGACATGTTGAAATTGCAATTATACATTTTTTGAACATTACTGATTATTACATTAGAATAGAAAATAAGTAACGTGAGATTTCAAAAAAAACACAAAATAAAGTTATATCTTCACGTCCAGTGGATGTCGATCCTCCCATGACGAAACCGCAGCCTCTCTTGACGAAGTCCCGAGAGGCTGTCGCACAGTTGAGGGGTGGGAAGGCAGCTGGCCATTGGTGTCTGTAATTCAGTGCGGAGCTTCTCAAAGCTGGGGGTGAGTCTATGATCCGCGGGTTGCATGCTGTTCTGACTGCCGTGTGGCAATCAGGTACCATATATTACTCCTGACTGAAAAAGGGGGCTGGTCGTCCCTATCTGGAAAGGGAAAGGGGACCGTCAGGACTGCAACCATAACCGCGGTATTGCACTGCTCAGCGTGCCAGGCCAAGGTGCTTGCCCATCTATTGCTGACACGAATCCGCTGTCATCTTTCTGAGGCATCAGAGACCTCAGAAGTCTGGGTTCACGCCTGGTAGTCAACAACGGACCGTGTCCTAGCGCTTCGTGTCCTGGTGGGAAAGCCGACGTGAAATTTCGACAGGGGATGCTTGCAGCCTATGTTGATCTCAAAAAGGCGTTTAATTCAGTTTCATCGTGAGTCACTCTGGATCTTCTGTGACTTCGCGGGATTCCCGCAAGGAATATATTGGTTTGATGACTGGTCTCTACTCTGGGACTGAGAGTGCTGTGAAGTGTGGGGGAGGTGATCCAGCTTCTTCCCTGTGATACAGGAGTGAGGCAAGGGTGCGTCCTTTTCAACAACTTGTATGGACTGGGTATTGGGCAAAGTTGTAGATCAAAGTGATTGTGGAGCATCCCTCGGCAATATCAAGATCACTGATCTTGTTTTTGCCGATGATTTCAGTAATCTTTTGCTGAGTCGCTGGAGGTCCTGGTAATGGCTCTCGAGGCGCTGCACAGGAGGCAAAGCCCTTTGGGACTTTTCCCGGGCTCAGCTGGGTCAAGACCAAAGGTTCCAGGTGTTTGGAGGCTTACTAGAGGAAACAGTACGTCTGTTCATGCTGCGGGGGAGGACATTGAGATCTTGAAAGTTTTACATACCTTGACAGCGCAGTCCATAATGACGGCGGGTCACGTCAAAAAGTCTTACTTACGACGGATTGGCATAGCCCACGGTGTTGTGGACTTGTTCAGCAGGAGTATTTGGCGTTGTCCGTACCTGTGCAGGAGGACAAAGATCCGGATCTTCAAGTCGCTTGTGATCCCTGTCAACAAAATAAACAGATTAATAGATAAATAAATAAAAAGAAATAAGATAATATAGATGTAGCCTATAAATAAAATATAAAAGAAACATAAGTAGATAAATACAAATTTCCGTTTTTAAAAAAAAAAAAATTGTGGATTAGGATTATGGATTTTTATGGATGGATTAGGGTACACGTATGCGATACACAATACACTGAGTCCTCATTATATATCATATATATTGTCATTTTTTTCGTTTATTACAACAAACACTGCTAACAACGTTGGAATGTATGCCCTACGAAAACAAAAAAGATATAGCATTTACAGTGAGTATATACTGCAAAGACCCAATGTTACATATATGTAACGCATTATATATTCATATATAACAAAAAAAGTATACCATATGTTTGCTTTTTATCATCTTCTGCATATCCTCAGTGACATCTAATCAATCAATTACATAACTACATTAATACATTAGTTACCCGTAAATAGTTGGTGAGGTGACACGAAGCAGTGCAAAAATATTCACAGATTTCCCCTGTGCCATCACCAAGTTGACTGGACCTCTCATACTTGAAGAAAACGGTAGGATCACCAGACGCTGTCTGTATGTCACATCGGTGTAACACTGGGTTAATTATTAGGCTAGAAAATATATTACAATTATTTTATATTTTTTTATGACTTTTTGAAATGTATGTTACATATACGTCACAGGGGGCGCTAGAGGGTTAATTGTCATCTTTCAAGCTGTCTTAAATTTGTATCTTTCTGTATCACAATTTTGTATTTTGTCAAGAGCGGACAGGCAAGGGGGACAATGCCACCAGGGGGAGGCAGGAGGGGGGCAGGGGAGGGGGCGTAATCTCATAATCCCCCTCCAACAACCCTTCAACAAAAATTTAAAAACAAAAACCTACAACAACAAGCAAGGAATGTATCACCACAATGGTCCCGCCCAAAACTCCCTCCCTGAAATTTCAGCTTTTAGGTTTCCAGTGCAGACGCAAAATGGGGGGGGTCTGGAGTGGAGTGGGGGGGAAAAGGGAGGAGGGAGAGAGGAAAGGGGAGGGGGGGGGAAAAGGGAAAAAGAAGAAAAAAATAGGAGTGGGGGTTAAAGGGGAAAAAGAAATAGGGGGGGGTTTAAAGGAGAAAGGAGGGGGGGAAAGAGGAAATGGAGGGGGAGAGGGGGAAAGGGGGGGAGGGAAAGGGGAGAGGAAAAAGCCATTATTTTAATTTAATTGTAATGGATTAAAAAGCAATAAAAGACTTTTGGGTATTGTCCCTACGTTGTTTAGAACGCGCCCCCTGTTGATACGGGGGGGGGGTTTTAAGGGAAAAGGTGGGGGACACAAGTGGGTTCACCGGGTGATGCCCCACGGGCCGGGGGATGGGGACAATGATGGGGTGGACACCCCCTTTGGGGGGGGGGCTTAAAAGGGAAAAAAATTTTGTCCTATTGTGTGGTTGAGTATTGGGTAGGGGGAATTAGGTAAAACCCGGGGGGGGGGGGGGGGGGGGGTTTTGTTCTCCCCGGGGGTTTGTTATTGTTTTGATTTGAGTTTTTGTTGGTTTTGGGGAAACCCCCCTGGGGGATGGGCGGATATATGGGATTTTGGGTGGGGTTTAAGTTTTTTGGGGGGAAGGAATCCCCCGGGGGGGGGGGGGGGGGGGGTTAAATGGGGGGGTTATATGTTTGGAATGTTTTTTGTGTGTTTTATAAGGTATTATGGATTTTAAGAGCGGAGTCATAGTAAATCATGAGGTGTGGCCCAGTATTGGTAGGGAAAACAAAAAAAAATTAAAAAAAAAAAAGATTAAAAAAACCAAAAAAATGATAAGAAAATATTTAAAAAAAAGGAATATCTCAATAAAAAAAAAAAAAATTAAAAGATTTTTAAATTTAAGATTTTATCCCGTAGAACTCCCCCAGATAGGGGGCCCGGATTTGGGGGGGCGATTGATTTAAAAAAAAAAAAAAGGTTCCCAGGAAAGGATACTCTAGGATTTTCGGTAAAAAATAAAGTGGGTTTATACTTAAAACCCCCCTCCCGATGGGGCGAGGGTTTGAATTGTAAGAGGAAAAGGATTTTTGGGGGTGCCCCGGGGGATGAGGTTTGGGGGCCCCCAAGAACCCCCCGTTTTAAAATGGGGGGGGGGGGGGGATGAATGGTGGGGGTAAGGGGGAGGAAGGGGGAGAAGGTGGGGGAAAGGGGGGGGAGGAAGGGGGAGAATGGTGGGGGTAAGGGGGGGGGGAAGGGGGATGAAGGTGGGGGGGGAAGGGGGGGAGGAAAGGGGAAGGGGGTGAAGGTGGGGGAAAGGGGGGGAGGAAGGGGATGAATGGTGGGGGTAAGGGGGGGGGGGGGTGAATGGTGGGGGAAAGGGGGGAGGAAAGGGGGATGAATGGGGGGGTAAGGGGGGAGGAAGGGGGGGAGAATGGTGGGGGTAAGGGGGGGGGGAATGGGGGGGGTAAGGGGGGGGAAAGGGGGGATGAATGGGGGGGGGTAAGGGGGGGGGGGGTGAATGGTGGGGGTAAGGGGGGGGAGGAAGGGGGATGAATGGTGGGGGTAAGGGGGAGGAAGGGGGATGAATGGTGGGGGTAAGGGGGGGGGGAAGGGTGGGGTAAGGGGGGGGAAGGGGGATGAATGGGGGGGGTAAGGGGGGGGGAAAGGGGGGATGAAGGGGTGGGGTAAGGGGGGAGGAAGGGGAGAAGGGGGGGGTAAGGGGGGGAGGTAGGGGGTGAATGGGGGGGTAAGGGGGGGGGGGAATGGTGGGGGAAAGGGGGGAGGAAGGGGGATGAATGGTGGGGGTAAGGGGGGAGGAAAGGGGGGGTGAAGGGGGGGTAAGGGGGGGGAAGGGGGATAAAGGGGGGGAAGGGGGGGGGAGGGGATGAAGGTGGGGGTAAGGGGGGGGGGGGGGAAATGGTGGGGAAGGGGGAGGAAGGGGGGATGAATGGTGGGGTTAAGGGGGGAGGAAGGGGGATGAATGGTGGGGGGGGGGGGGGAAAAAGGGGGGAAAGGGGGGGAAGGGGGGAGGAAGGGGGATGAAGGGGGGGGAAGGGGGGGGGTAAGGGGGGGGAAGGGGGAAAAAAGGGGGTGAAGGGGGGGAAGGGGGGGGAAAGGGGGATGAATGGGGGGGGGGGGGGGAAAGAGAAAGGGGGGGGGATTGGGGGGAAAAAAAAAAAGGGGGAAAAAGGTGGGGGTATAAGGAGAAAGGGGGGGGGGAAAAAAGGGGGAAAAGGGGGGGGGGGGGTGTGGAGGGGGGGGGGGGAAAAGGAAAAGGGGGGGGGTACAGGGGGGGGGAGGAAAGAGGGGAGGGGGGTTGCCCCCATTTTTGCGCCTAAAAGAACCCCCAAAATTTTTTTATTAAAAATAGGGTACCGGGCAGGGTGGCGGGCCCCGGAGGGTTAGAACATTGGGGGGAAAACGAACTAAGGGGATTAGCCCCCCAGGTTTTTGGCCCTGAGAAAACGCGAGTTCTTTTTCCCCAAAGGGGGTAAAACCCGTACCGCGGGACGGGGGGGGGCCGGGGGGCGAAGACTTTTCCAGGGGCCGAAAGGTAGCGAAAAAAAAGGTAACCCTGGGACACCGAGACAGCGGGGAAACCCCCACCCAAAACTTATTTTTACCCTACTGTTAATCTCCAAAAAAAAAAAAAAAAAAAAAAAAAAAAAAAAAAAAAAAAAAAAAAAAAAAAAAAAAAACACCTGGAATGTTTTGACAACGCCCCCCGACTTCACTTCATATATTGGGGCCTAAGCCGATATACCCAACGCCCAGGGCGGGAAACAGGATAAAACACTCCCCAAAGACCCAATATGATCCCTTCTTCCTGTTGCAATTTTTGGCGCGAAAATGAGCACGTGGTGAGCCTCGAAATGCCACTGGCCCATTATCCCTTGTTTTTGTCTCTGTCTGTCTATCTTTTGGGGTCGGTTTTTATCTCCCGTTTTTTGGGGTTCTGTTGTCTGTCTGTCTGTCTATCGTCTGTCTGTTATCGCTGTCTGCTGTCTATCTGTTGGTCTGTCTGTCTGTCTTCTGTTGTTTGTTTTTCTATCTTTTCTGCCTGTCTGAGATCTGTCTTTTGTCTATTTTTGATCGTCTATCTGTCTGCTGTCTGTCTGTCTGTATATTTTGGTCTGTCTGTCATTGTCTTTTGTCTGTCTATCTGTTGGTCTTTTGTTACTGTCTGTCTTCTGTCTACTGTTGTTTGCTGTATGTCTGTCTGTCTGTCTGTTTCTTTTGGTCTTCTGTCGATCTGTCTATCTGTCTTTTGTCTGTCTACTGTCTGTTTTTGGTCTGTCGTTATCTGTCTGTCTATTGTTGTCTGTCTTTTATCTTTTGGGTTATTTTGTCTATCTTTTGATCTGTCTATCTGTTGTTGAGTCATCTGCCGTCTATCTGTTGCTATCTGTCTGTTTGTTGTCTGTTTCTATCTGTTGGTCTGTCTGTCTATCTGGGGGTCTGACATCTGTCGTCTGTCTGTCTGTGTATTTTGTTGTCTGTCTGTCTATCTGTCTGTTGTCATCTGTTGGTCTGTCTGTCTTTGTTGATCTGTCTGTCTGTCTGTTATCTGTTGATCTGTCTGTCGTTGTTTATTGTTGGTCTGTTATCTGTTGGTTGTCTGTTTTTCTGTCTGTTTTCTTTTGGGTTGTCTGTCTATCTTTGATCTGTTATCTGTTGTCTGTCTGTCTGTCATTTTGGTATGTCTGTTATCTGTCTGTCTGTCGTCTATTGTTGATAGTCTATCTGTCTGTCTGTCTGTCTTCTTTTGGTCGGCTACTGTCTGTCGTTGTCTATCTTTTGGGTTGTCTGTCTATCTGTTTTTGTCTGTCTATCTGTTGATCTTCTATCTGTCTGTCATCGTTGTCTTCGTCTGTCTGTCTGTCTGTTGTCTATCTTTTGGAGTCGTCATCTTTTGTTTGTCTGTTGATCTGTCTATTGCCTGTCTTCGTCTGTCTATCTGTTGTTTGTCGTCTGTCTGTCATCTGTGGCGTCTGTTTTATCTGGGGGCTTTTGTCTATCTGTTGTCGACTATCCTCTTCATCTTTTGGTCTGCTGTCTGTCTATTTTTGGTCTGTTATATGCTGTCTGTCGTCTATCTTTTGGGTCTGTCTATTGTTGGTCTTTTATTGTTGGTCTGCTACTGGGTCTGTCTATCTGTTGATCTGTCTATCTGTCTGTTGTCTTCTATCGTAGGCGTTGTCTATTTTTGGGTTTTTATCTTTTTGGTCTGTCTATCTGTGGTTTGTTATCTATGGTCTGTCATCTTTTGATTGTCTATCGTCTGTCGTCTTTTTGTCATTGTTGGTCTGTCTATCTTTTGGTCTTCTATCTTTTGGTCTGTTATCTGTGGGTTTGTCATCTGGGTTTGTCTACTGTCGGTCTTTTATCTGTCGGTTGTTATCTGTTGGTTTGTCTACTGTTGGTCTGTCTTCTGTTGGTTGTCTATCTTTTGGTTGTCTTTTGTCTATATTTTGCTGTCTGTTCTATCTGTCTGTCTGCTGTCTATTGTTGGTCTGACTGTTGGTTGTTATTTTTGGCTGTCTATCTGTCGGTCTGTCATCTGGGTCTGTCTATCTGTTGGTTGTCTATCTTTTGGTCTGTTATCGTTGGTTGTCATTTTTGTCGTCTATCTGCTATCTGTTGCTGTCTGTCTATCTGTCTGTCTGTCTATTTTTGGTCTGTTATTGTTGGTTGCTATCGTTGGTCTGTCTATCGTCGGTCTGTCTTCTTTGGTCGTTATCTGTGGTCTGTCATCGGGGTCTGTCTATCTTTTGGTCTGTCTTTTGTTGATTGTCTATTTTTAACTGTCGTCGTCTGTTATCTGTCTGTCTGTTGTCTTTTGTTGGTCTGTTATCTGTTGGTTTGTTATCTTTTGGTCTGTCTATCTTTTGGGTCGTCATTGTTCGTTGCTATCGTTGGTCTGTCTATCTGTTGATCTGTCTATCGTCGTTGTCTGTCTGTCTATCTGTTGGCTGTCTACTTTTGGTCTGTTATCTGTTGGTTGTCTATCTGCGGTCTATTTTTGGGTCGTCATCTTTTGGGTCTGTCTATCGTTGTCTGTTATCTTTTGGTCGTCTACTTTTGGTTTGTCTACTTTTGGTCTTTTACTTTTGGCTGTCTATTTCTGTCTGTTTCTGTTGGTCTGTCTATCGTTGGTTTTTTTACTTTTGGTCTGTCATCTGTCGTCTGTCTTTTGTGGCTGCATTGTTGGTCTGTCTATCGCTGTCTGTCTTTTGTTGGTCGTCTATCTGTTGGTCTGTCTATCTTTGTTGTCTGTTATTTTTGGTCTGTCTATTGTTGGTCTGTCTATCTGTTGGTCTGCTATCGTTGGTCTGTCATCTGTCTGTCTGCATCGTTGGTCTGTTATCTGTTGGTCTGTCTATCTGTTGGTCTGTTTCTGTCGTCTGTCTATCGTTGGTTGTCTATCTTTTGGGTCTGTCATTGTCTGTTTTTCTATCTGTTGGTTGTCTATTTGGTCGTCTTCGTTGGTCTGTCTATCTTTGGGTCTGTCTACTTTTGGTTTGGGCTATTGTCGTTGTCTGTCTATTGTTGGTTGTCTATCTTTTGGGTCTGTCTATCTGTCGTCGTCTATCGTCTGTCTTCTGTCTATCTGTTGGTTGTCTATTTTTGGGTTGTTATCTGTCTGTCTGTCATCTGTCTGTCGTTGTCTTCTGTTGGTCTGTCTATCTGTTGGTCTGTCATCTGCTGTTGTCTATCTGTCTGTCTGTTTGTCTGTTTTGGTCGTCTATTGTTTTTGTCTATTGTTGGTCGTCTATCGTTGTCTGTCTATCTTTTGGTCTGCTATCTGCGTCTGTTATCTGTCTGTCTTTTGTCATCGTTGGTCGTCTATCTGTGGTCTTTTATTGTCTTTTTTATCGTCTGTCTGTCTGTCTATTTTTGGTCTGCTATCGTTGGTTGTCATCTGTTGTCTGTCTATTTTTGTCTTCTGTCTGTTTGTTGGTTGTCTATTTCTGTCGTCTTTTGGTTTTTGGGTCTGCTTCTGTTGGTCGTCATCTTTTGGGTCTGTTATCGTCTGCTGTTATCGTTGTCGTCTGTCTGTTTTTTGGTTGTCTATCGTCTGTTCGTCTTTTTCCTTTTGGTCTGTCTATCTGTCGTTGTCTATTTTTTCTGTCTGTCTGTCTATCTGGGGGTCTGTCAAAATCTGTCGCTGTCTGTCATTGTTGGTTGTCTATCTGTGGCTGTCTATCTGTCTGTCTTCTATCTGTTGTCTGTCTGTCTGTCTTTTGGTCTGTCTATTTTTGGTCTGTCTATTGTCTGTCTGTTGTTTTTGGGTCTGTCTATCGTCTGTCTGTTTTTATCTTTGGTCGTTATTTTTGTCTGTCTATCTGTCTGTCGTCATTGATGTCTGTCTGCTATTGTTGGTCTGTCTATCTGTTGGTCTGTCTATTGTCTGTTTCTATCTGTCTGTTGTCTGTTATCTGTTGGTTGTTATCTGGGGTTGTTATTGTTGGTCGTCTATCTGTCGTCTGTCTATCTGCTGTCTGTCTTTTGTTGTCTGTCTATCTGTTGGTCGTCTATCGTCTGTTTTCTATTGACTGTCTTCTGTCTATTGTTGGTCTGTCATCTTTTGGTTTGATCTGTGTCTGTTTTTGGGGACTGTCTGTCGTCTACTTTTGGGGTTGGTTTTCTGTTGGTCTGTTATTGTCTGTCTGTCTACTGTCTTTTGTCTGCTATCTGTTGGTCTGTCTATCTGTTGGCTGTCTATTTTTGGTCTGCTATCTGTCTGTCTGTCATCTGTCTGTTGTCTGTCTATCTTTTGGTCTGTACGTACTGTAGGTGTACTCTCCCCAAATTACTTCCCCAAATTTTACCTCTAAAAATTCTTCTAGCACTTTTTCTATATTTTTTTGATACGGACTGGGCAATGGTAGAGGAATTTTCCTACTAGTGCCCCCGCCCCCATACCCAGGGGGCCCCACCGCGGGGGGGTAAGGGGGACTTAGCCCCCCCAAGCAAGGACTCAGCCCCCCAAAATTGCTGCTATAGCCTGTCCCCCAAAACAAAAAAAAAGGAATTTACCAAATTTTTCATGCCAGGAAACCCCTTATTTTTCAATTTTATAGAAAAATTGGTTTGATGTTTCATTTTAAAGTTGAAATAGTTTGCTCTGCGGGAGACAGGTTAAAAAAAGATGGGAGGCGGTAAGGCAGGGGGAGCCCGGGTAAGGGGTGGGTGGGAGGGTAACACAGGACGGGAGGCAGGGTAACACAGGATGGGAGGGAGGTAAGGTACATGTACCGGCATGTACCCGTTTTTTCAATAAAAGGGGAAAACTTAATATATTTTAAGTTTTTATTTAATTTTTTTTTTTATTATCAAAATAAAACCTACTGAGAAAAACCAAAAAATACATTGTGCAATTCCCTTTTTTTTTGTTTTGGAGAGAGGAAAAAAGGCATTTTATTTTTTATAAAAAAGAATAAAATTTTTTTCATATGACAAAATTTTGTTAATATGTATATGCATGTATAACTTATTTAATTTTTGGTTGTAATTAAAATTAATTCCCCTTTTTTCTTTTTTGGGGCCCAAAAAATTACCCCCCGACCCCCCAGCTGGATAGCCACACCACCCGGGGCTAAAGCCCCCCTAATTTTTTTTTCCTGGTGACGCCATGCCTATAGATCAGGCGGGCGAGTCTACACTGGGATGTGTCCGCCTTCCGCGGCCGCTTCGGGTCACGCCCACGCCCGCCCCCCATTTCCCCAACTCATCCTTTCCCTTTGTTGGTGCAGGTTTCGCGGTTTGGGATAGAAAACGGCAGATATTTCGTTAATGGTTGGTGCCCGTAATAGTTCAGCGCGTTTTTAAAGGAGTAGATCCTCATTTTTGTCTGTGTGATAAAAATGGTAAGTACGTTCATTTTTGGTCATAATTTTCTACTTTTTGTATACTTTGAAGCTTTTAGACAGGACTTAGTCATAATTTTTACTTTTTAAATTTTATAATGTTGTCACGACCATTTTTTTTACGTTTGGAATCATGGTGTTCGGTGGTAGTAGGAAAAAACTTTTTTGGCTGTTTTGCCTGCGCCCTTTTGTTCAGTTTCAGCGCGTCTTTTACAAAGGGTTAAAAAAGCTATTTTTTTATAAGGTATACGGTTTCTCACGGCCAAAGATGTAATGCTTTCTACTTTGTCCCCGGCTCTAACTGGTTAAAATTTGTTAGTTTCAGCATATTTCAGTTACGTTTTGCTTTTGTTGAGTAGTTAAATTGTAGGGGATTTTGGGTCAGGTTTAAAGTTTCTTTGGTGTAGTATTTCCATGTTTTAATATTTTTAGTGATTCATTTTCATGTTTTGTAATTTTTTTTGGATCGGTTTATTGCAATCAATTTTTGGTGTTGCCATTGAGCTTTAGTTTTACCCCCTTACGGCCCCTTAATATCTCCATGTTATGTTCAATTTTTTTATTTCCCCATAAACGTGAGGCCACGTATCTTTTGACGGGGGGGGGAATGTACTGACTGTAGGGGTACCTCTAATTATCTCCCATAATTCTCTCTTAGCACCTTTTTCTTATTTTTTTTGACCCACGCCGACTAGGCAGTTGGTAGGGAATTTTCCCCAAAAGGTCCCGCCCCCTAGATCAGGGGTCAGGGTGTGTCTACTGTAGGTAGGATAAGGGAAACAATGTAAAAATCCGCGCTCTTGACCCGTCTATAAATAGGCTATAGACCGCGTCTGCCGAGGACACTCAACCCCCTACTCACGGGCCCCCGCACAGCTCCTTTAAAAGGGCAGGGATACGGCTTGTTGTCGGGCGGGACAAAAACCCAAATTTTCCCGATAATGTTCCTGCTGACCCAAAAACTTCGTCTTTAATTTCAAGGGGACATTCATTTCTCCTCATACCCATGCACTCACTTTAAGAGACACTCGGTGACACCAGAGGGCCTAGTATACTACCCAGCACCCCCGAGCCTAGGGCCCCTGTGCCATAGTACCACAACGACGCTACCAACACGCCCGTCGCTCCAGGGATTCATCTCATGTTCTGCCCGCCTTACTCATTATTAAGTATTTACCACTTTTCCCCGGTACAGGTCGTCTATCTGTTGGTCTGTTGTCTGATTTGCTGGTTTGCATTTTTCGTCTGTCTATCGTTGGTCGTTGCGTCTGTCTGTCTTTTATTGTTTGGGTTTTCATATGTTGGGCTTGTTATCTGTTTTTCTGATTTGTGGTGTCTATAGTCGTCTGTTGTCTACGTTGGTCTGTCTGTCTGTCTGTTGTCTTTATCTGTTTTCTGTCTGTCTGTTGGGCTGTCTATCTGTACGTTTGGGCTCTGTCTTTATTGTTTGTTGTCTGTCTGTCTGTCTGTTATCTGTCTGTTTATATGTCTGTCGTCTTCTGTTTTTTAAGTCTGTCGCTGTCTGCTATCTGTTGGTCTGTTGTCTATCTTCTGTTATATGTTTTGTCTGTCGCTGTCTAATGTCTGTCTGTTGTTGTTTTTGTTGGTCGTCTGTCTGTCTGTCTATATGTTGGTCTGTCTGTTTTCTGTTGGTCTGTCTGTCTGTCTGTCTGCTTATGTTGGTCTGTTGCGTCTGTTGTCTATATTGGTTTTGTCGTCTGTCTGTCTATCTGTTTGTCTGTCTATATGTTGGTCTGTCGTTGTTGTCTGTTATATGTTGGTCTGTCTGCTGTCTGTCTATCGTCTTCTGTCTATATTTGGTTGTGTCTGCCGTTATATGTTTTTTTCGTCTGTCGTCTGTCTGTCTGTCTGTCTATTTTTGGTCGTCTGTCTGTCTGTAATATGTTTGGGCTGTCTGTTGTCGTTGTTATATGTTGGTCGCTGTCTATCTGTTGGTCTGTCTGTCTGTCGTTGCGTCTGTCTATATGTTTGGGCGTTTTGTCGTTGTCTATATGTTGGCTGTCGTCTGTCTGTCGTCGTCTGTTGTTATATGTTGGTCTGTCTGTGTCTGTCTGTTGTCTATATGTTGGTTTCTGTCTGTTTCTGTCTGTTTTTTGTCTATATGTGGTCTGTTTCTGTCTGTCTGTCATAGTTGGTCTGTCTTTGCCTGTCTATATGTTGGGCTTTGTCGTCGTCTGTTATCTGTTGGTCTGTTTTTCTGTCTGTCTAGTGTTGGCTGTCTGTTGTCTGCGTCTATATGTTGGTTGTCTGTCGTCTGTCTAATTTTTTGGTTCGTTTGTTTTCTGTCTGTTAATGTTGGTCGTCGTTGTCTGTCTATATGTTGGTCTGTTGTCGTCTGTTATTTTTGGTCGTCTGTCTGTCTGTCTATAGTTGGTCTGTCTTTTGAGTCTGTCTGTCTATATGTCTGTTGTCTATCTGTTTTGTAGTCTGTCTGTCTATATGTTGGGCTGTCTGTTGTTGTCATCTGTTGGTCTATCTGTTGTCTGTTATATGTTTGGGCTGTTATCTGTATGTCTGTCTGTCTATATGTCTGCTGTTATTGTTAGTATGTCTGTATGTCTTATGTCTGTTTTTATTGTTAGTATGTTGAGTTATTGTTGGGCTGTTATATGTATGTCTGTTGCTATATGTTTTGTTTGCTATCTGTAGTATGTCTTCTGTTATAGTGGTCTGTCATCCGTATGTCTGTCGTCGATAATCTATCTGTCTATCGTTTGTCGCCCGTATGCTGCATTGTTATCTGTTGTCTATCTGTTGATCTGTCTATCGTTTTCTGTCTGTCTATCTGTTGGTCGTTGTCTTTTGTTGTTTTGTTCTGTCTGCGTTATATGTTGGGCGTCGTCTGTCTATATGTTGGGTATCTGTTATCTGTTGTCGTCTGTCTATTGCTGTCTGTCGTCTGTCACATGTTGACTCTGTTATCTGCTTCGTCTTCTGTGCAAATACGTCTTCGAAAACGGCTGGTTGCACATGCTGTTTTTGCCATGTATTGGTTGATGGACAATTATAAGTAGTTTGCATACATGTTATTTTTATTGAAGTAAGTGACAGGGTTAGATAGCAAAAGGCCGATTTGGGGACTCTATACCTGCATAAGGGGGGGGCGATAGCGGAGTGGTTTGGTTCCCCGACTGGCGTTTCGGTGACCCCAGTTCGTCCCCCAAGAAACCCAAAACTTTCTGCCCTTTTGGGTGCCAAAAAACCACATGCCCGCCCAAACTTACCTTGATTGCGAGGCATCGGAGGGGCCCCGGGGGGGGCATGAGCCGACAATACGGGTCACTAGAAGAATCCTGCCGCGTCACCACGGGCGAGGACCAACCTCATCACAGCCCCCAAAATGAACCTCCCGAGCCTACCATTTGAGCCCCGGGGGCACCACTGCCCAAGGGGCATAGGGAAAAAAAAGGAGGGGGAAGGAGAAGGAAAATAGTAGGGGAAAAAAAAATTGATAGCGTTGCATCAGTTTTTTTTCAATTAGCTTTGATTTCCATTATTTTCTTCATAACCTACTTAATACACACTACTACTACTACTACTTTTTACCATGTTTTAAACCCCTGTTTTCGTGTAAACAAAAAAAGCAACCCTATAGGGAAGCAAAGCAAAAAAGAAAATAAAAAATAAGAGGAAGGGAGAGGAGGGTTTTCAAACGTTTTTTTATATAGGGGGATTTCCCGGGCCACCCAGGACAAGGGCCGCTAATCGCCCGTGACGCACACCTGTTTATCCCACCCCCTCCCCTCCCGTACAAGTTACCACCCAAAAATGTTTCGATAAACGATATACTGTATTTCGGAAATGTTTGTTCTATAATATTTTTTAAAAAAAAAAATGTTAAAAAAACACAAAAAAAAAGGCCATTAGAGACTTTAAGAAAAATGCATTAACAAACTCTTTGCCCTTTAATATTTTGCTCAAAAACTCTTTTCAGGAGAATATCAAAGAAGCGGAATTTTAATTTGTTTCCCTTTATATTTCGTTTAGTCATAAATGAATTAGCAGTATGCATAAATTAGCGTTAACTATATATTAAAAATCATGAAATCGGGTAATTTCCTACCTAATATATGTTTCTCAGTATAAAAGATATACTGTTATCTTTGGAAATGTTTGTTCTATAATATTATCTAATAAAAAACCGTAAAACACACAAAAGAAATGCCATTATGAGACTTTCAAGAAATATGCATGAACTTAAACTCTCCGCCATTTAATATTTTGCGAAAAAACTTTTTACATGGAGAATGTCAATAGAAGTGGAATTTAATTAGCTTTCCATTGATACATTTCCTTTTCTGATAAATGAATTAGCAGCATACATAAATTAGCGTTAACTAAGTAAATAACATCATGAAATCGGGTAATTTTTCCCGATTGATGAGGTTATTTATTTAGTTAACGCTAATTTATGTATGGTTCTAATTCATTTATCAGAAAAGGAAATATATCAATGGAAAGCTAATGCGATTCCGCTTCTATTGATATTCTCCATATAAAAAGTTTTCAAGCAAAATATTAAATGGCGAAGAGTTTAAGTTAATGCATATTTCTTGAAAGTCTCATTATGGCATTTCTTTTGTGTGTTTTACGGTTTTTTATTGGATAATATTATAGAACAAACATTTCCGAAGATAACAGTATATCTTTTATACTGATAAACATTATATTAGGTAGGTAAACTTGTACGGGGAGCGGAGCGGGTGGGATCAACATGGTGTGACGTCAAGGGAGATGTAGCAGGCCTTGTCTCTCGGTGGCCACGGATTAACACTTCATTAGTTTAAACAACAAAATAACACTCAATAAGTAGATAAATGATACAGTCACTCAGAGTGGTGTCCCAAGATAGACATTAATTTACCCCTTCACGCCCAGATCTTTCCTTTAAATTGCTATAAAAAATCGTATGTTGTCGAGGCATAAAATTAAGAAAAGTCACTTAATATACCAAATTAGTTAGTGGACAAGGATACTAAACAGGTCATATCTATAAAATATTGCTTATATTCACTAAAAATCGTCTAATGGTACCCAAGTTACAATGGAAATTACGGTATGGGTCTCAAGGGGTTACCGTAGATAACATTCAAGTCGCCACCTGCAGTCATGTCGCCAGGCGCCATATATTACGAATTATAGCATTACTACTGATTTCTATGTGCCACTGAAGATAATACACAGTAGTTTATATCATGGCTGTATAATCTACTCTGTTTCAGCGTTGTTTTATGCTTTGTAGTTGCAAGTATAGATGGTTTCAAATTTCACTACGCGTTTTTTTTCCGGGCGACGACGACAGCGGTACGACACTCAGTAAATAAATGCTAGATGGCGACTTGACTGTTGTTAGCCACTTTGTAGATATTTTTGTAATTTGTTCATTTATAGCCATAATATATGACACAGATGAAGACAGAAAATGACACAGACTCTCCAGATAGCCCCTTCTAACTTTCCTGAAATCATGGATGTAAAAATGTAAGTATTAACGCCACCACACGTCTGTAAACAGGAAAAAAAGTTGTCCTGACGACTTTACTGTTATCTACGGTAAACAACGTGTATTGTGTACGGTACCACGTAGGATTCTCTTTCCATTTTAAACCTTATAGTTCAAGCCATATATACCATACCATATATACCAAGCCATATATAAACCATATAGTTCAAGTATATAGTTATAGTTTCCACCTTAATGTTCAAGGAATGTGAATGATTTTTATATGATATTTTGTCAGATGAAAGACATATGCTCACTATTTGTAATTCTCAAAAAATGTTCACTCTATTTTTCATTTCATATTTTTACATATGTATTTATTCATCATCGTTATCAGTAAAACCAATGGTAATCCCCACCCCCAAAAAAAGTCCAAGATCCGCTCCTTGGAATACACAACTACCTACATAGGCTACGTCGCATCCATAGAGGTGAAAATACTATATGATCCTAATGTAATGTCGACTCAAAATACAAGACATGGGGGAGGGGATTAGGGGCGTAACGCAGGGTGTATATAAAGGCTGAAGGAAAAATATTGTCACACTTGATCTTGCGACTTCAGAGAGGAAGGCTCTATATAAGAACTATTCTTTTTAAACATGGGCCGTGTGGCGACCCAGCTACGATACGGAAACTGTGTGTGTGGTAATATTGAGGTGTTACTGCACAGTGAAACCCGCCTTGAGAAACAGGAGTAGGGGACAGAAAGAGAGAGAAGAGAGAGAGGGGAGAAGAGAGAGAGAGAGAAAGAGAGAGAGAGAGAGAGAGAAGAGAGAGAGAGAGAGAGAGAGAGAGAGAGAGAGAGAGAGAGAGAGAGAGAGAGAGAGAGAGAGTAACTACACTTGCAATAAATCATCAATATTTTATCAAACACTAATCTAAAAATGATACATAAGAACATAGAAACACAGGAGAAATACAAAAGAGAATACAAAACACGTAGGGGAATACAATAATTATAAGTAGGGGAATAAGGCTGGATATCATAATTCAAAGCAACACTTGAACACTATATAAATTAGTAAATTACCATATATTTATCTATCATTCATATGAAACACATAAAAAGTAATATAATCCTGTTTATACTTTCAATGTAGTGGCTGAGTTTAATCCATGCATTTTGTAGCTACATGTATATACGTGTTCTAACAGGTGAGGATGTGGGACGAGTCAGCAGAGACGTCGTGTACCCGCTATTGGGCGGTTATCGTGGAGAACAACCAAAAACATCGAGCATTGTAAGAAAAAGGGAAAAAAATAGGAAATGATACGTGTGTGCATTCATTTAGTTGTATTTTACATATTTTAAAGGGCCTGAGCTACGCTCGTATGGCCCCGTCTCCATAGCTACATTTATTTTTATCATTCATCCTTTTGTGCTTAGTTTTGGGCCCCGAAGCCACCACCCCGGGAGGCGGGTCACAAACCCCCGGCTAACACCCGGTACCCATTCCTGCGGGGGACAGGGGCTCGGGTATTAATTAAAAAGACTGCCCGTCTGTCTTCCTCCGTCCGGGTTCAAACCCCGGGACTTCTCGGTTGTGAGCCGACGGGCTACCACTACACTACGGAGCACCCTAGCGTGTGTGTGTGTGTGTGTGGTATAAAAAGTGGCAACCATATTACCCTTTTTTTTTATAATATGACATAAACTTCAAAATCATTTCTTTATTTGACATCCTTAGAATAAGAGTTTTAATAGTACCAAGTAAGTAGTTGATCTGATTATTTTTCTCCCTATTTACAGGGGTTAATAAGGACCGGGCCGGGTCGCCCCCGCCCAACTATACGTTCGGGGGTAATTGGAGGGGCTAGAGTTACTTCTTGGAGCCATATATATATATATATATATATATATATAAAATATATATATTATAAAAATATATATATAAAATATATATATATATGTGGCAACCATATTATCTTTTTAATTCTGACATAAACTTAAAAATCACTTTCTTTATTGCCCATCCATTAGAATAAGAGTCTTTAGTACAGTAAGTAGTTATCTGATTATTTTTCTACCTATTTACAGGACCAGGTTAAAGGACCAGCCGATCACCCCCCCACCCCTATACGTCAAGGGTAATTGGGGGGGCTAGAGTGCTTGCTTTTTGGAGCCATATATATATATATAATATATAAAATTATATTATATATATTATAATAATAATATAAATATATATATATTATATATATATATATATAAATATATCCCATATATATAAAAATATATATATAGTATATATATATATATATAATTTTAAAAAACTATATATATTTTTAATATAAATTTTAATATATATTTTATATATATATATATATATATATATAATATACCACACAAATTAATAATATAAAAATTTTTTATATATTATTTTTTTTATATTTTTCAAGTGTGTAGGGAAAAAGGAACTGAGGGTTACTCATAAAGGTAATTTTTTTCTTGTCATTTTTTTTTAAATTGTTTATTGTTATTGTCATTGTGTGGAGGATGTTTTTCTTCTTTTCATTTTTAATTAACCCGGTCTTTCAATAAAAGTAAAAATTTTTATCTTTGTGTTATAATGTTGTATTTAATATTTGGTTTTTGTGGCTTGGAATGTTATTGTTTTAAAGGCAAGGAGAAAGATTTTTTTCCTTGGTTTAATGGTTTTTGTTACTTTCACCAATCCTTTTTCTGGAAGATAAACAATTTCAAACCCAATTTTATTGGGTTTATTTAAAAACATAGGAAGGGAAATGAATTAACAGTTTTCACCATTATATTATTTTGTGGTAGGGATTTATTATTGTAACATGATTTTAGGCTAATTTAAGGTCTACCCAGAAACCTCGGGAAAAAGGGGTTTTTAAGGTCCACACCAACCCAGGTGATACAAGAAAAGGAAAATTTTTCCCCCATATTTAGGGGATTATTGTAAAATAATAAAAGGGGAAAATCTTTAACATTTTTTAACAATACCTTTTACATTAGAATAAAAAATAAGTAACGTATGAGATTTAAAAAAAAAACACAAAATAATAGTTATATCTTCACGTCCAGTGGATGTCGATCCTCCCATTGACGAACCGCCCACTCTCTTGACGAAAGTCAGAGAGGCTGTCGCAAATTTGAGGGGGGGGAAGGCAGCTGGTGTCTGTAATATCAGTGCGGAGCTTCTCAAAGCTGGGGGTGAGTCTATGATCCGAGGGTTGCATGCTGTCCTGACTGCCGGGGTGGCAATCAGGTACTATTCCTCCTGACTGAAAAAGGGGGCTGGTCGTCCCTATCTGGAAAGGGAGGGGTCCGTCAGGACTGCAAACAATAACCGCGGTATTGCACTGCTCAGCGTGCCAGGCAAGGTGCTTGCCCATCTATTGCTGACACGGATCCGCTGTCATCTGCTGAGGCATCAGAGACCTCAGCAGTCGGGGTTTCACGCCTGGTAAGTCAACAACGGACCGTATCCTAGACTTTGTGTCCGGTGGAACGCCAACGTGAGTTTCGACAGGGATGCTTGCAGCCTATGTTGATCTCAAAAAGGCGTTTGATTCAGTGCATCGTGAGTGAGTCACCTCTGGGATCTTCTGTGACTTCGCGGGATTCCTGCAAGGAATATATTGGTTTGATGACTGGTCTGTACTCTGGGATGAGAGTGCTGTGGAAGTTTTTTGGGGGAGGTGTATCCAGCTTCTTTCCTGTGAATACAGGAGGAGGCAAGGGTGCTTTCCTTTTCAACACTTGTATGGACTGGGTTTTGGGCAAAGTTGTAGATCAAAGTGATTGTGGAGCATCCCTCGGCAATATCAAGATCATGATCTTTTTTTTCCCGAGTGATTACAGTAATCTTTGCTGAGCGTGGAGGTCCTGGTAAGGGCTCTCGAGGCGCTGCACGAGGAGGCAAAGTTTTTGGGACTTGCGGTCTCAGCTGACTCAAGACCAAGGTCCGGGTGTTTGGGGCTTACTAGATGAAACAGTACAGTCTGTTCATGCGTGGGGCCCGGGGACATTGAGATCTTGGAAAGTTTTACATACCTTGACAGCGCAGCCCATAATGACGGCGGGTCACGTCAAGAAGCCCTTACTTACGACGGATTGGCATAGCCCACGGTGTTGTGGACTTGTTCAGCAGGAGTATTTGGCGTTGTCGGTACCTGTGCAGGAAACAAAGATCCGGATCTTAAAGTCGTTTTGTGATCCCTGTCTTACTCTTTTGGTTGTGAGACATGGACACTAAATAGCGACTTGAAGAGGCGAATCGATGCCTTTTGGGTAATAAGTGTCTTCGAAGAATCATACGGATCGCGGGATGATTACGTCTCAAACCAGCGATTACCACCGTAGACTGAATCGAGGCATATTACCTGATATTCCGTCACGCCAACTTCGGCTACATGGGCATGTGGCACGCTACCCTGAAATCAATCCTTCCCATCGGGTTGTATCTGTAAGAGACAATCCGGCGTGGAGGAGGCCAAGGGGGCCCCCCACAAGGCTCGTGGCTGGGGCAAGTTGATACTTCCTGTCTGGAATTGCTTTTGGTATGGGAAGGGAAGCCTGCATGGGGACTCGCGCGTGGGTGACCCCCGGAGTGGCCATTGTAGGGTGGTGAGGCGACGCGCCCCCCCGGGGCATGGCCCCAAAGATTGATTGATTCATAGTCTTATTAATTTGCATTATATATGGAAAATCCTTTGAAGCAGTTATATGCCTCTCAATGAAGCACAACCTCACATCACATTTGCCATTTTCTGTAAAAAATAAACAGATTAATAGATAAGTAAAAAAAAGAATAAGATAATATAGATGTATAAATAAAAATAAAAGAAACATAAATAAATACAAATTTCCATTTTTTTTTTTTTTTTTTATGGATTAGGATTATGGATTTTTTATGGATGGATTAGGGTACACGTAGGCGGCAATACACAATACACTGAGTCCTCATTATATATCATATATTATCATTTTGTTTCGTTTATTACAACAAACACCGCTAACAACGAATTGGAATGCATACCCTACGAAAAAAAAAAAGATTAGCATTTACAGTGAGTATATAGCCTCTTCCATTTGTGCCCAAGCTGCCTGAACCAGTTCTTTCAGTTCAGGGGTTGGGTTCTGGGTTCAGGGTTGGGTTCTGGGTTCAGGGTTGGGGTTTGCGTGTCACAAATGGAACGCAAAAACCTCGTATTTTGTTTACAAACATACTCAGCTGGCGAGGGGAATTCCAATGATCTGAAACTCGAGAAATGCCAGTGGTCGCTGGCAGTTTTAACTCAAAGGTTGGTCTACTGTGGTTTTGGCTCCGACTAATTTTTTTATAAATTAAATTTCGCGATAAACATTGATGCACCGCATCTGAATACCAAAAAATTAGTTCTTCCCGTTGTTCTACTAATTAATGGATGACATGCATTACGATTTGGGAAAGTTCTATAATAGCAATTTAATGCAAATTACTGCCTCGAGTAGCAAAGCTTAATATATTTTTTACATGTATATTTTGGCATGTAAAATTTGGGCGATGTTCACATTGTTTTCTAAAGACAGTATGCTGCGTCTGGCAAAACGCTTGTCAAAATACAATAAGCAATGCCTTGGAAAACGAAGAATAAAGAATGCCGAAATCGGCTTGTTGCGGACAATGTAGGTTATAATTTTGGAGGCGACACGCCGCGGCGGGGAGTGGTGGGCGGGGAGATTGTGGCGGGGAGATTGAATCAAAACATTGCTACTTCCGGGTCGACTCATTGCACTTCCAGGCTTTTTATCTGATTGATACACAATAAAACAGGAAAATATGGACTGCCTAGGTATAGATAACTTCTAAACATACGTTATTGACTATATAATATCATAGAGTAACATTTACCTCGCCTCCTCAACTATAACCTCCTTGGTTATTTTGGTTATATGCAATGTTTTACAGAATCAGGCTTCTTACAATATACATATAGAAGAAAATCGTTCTTAATATTATACTTGTGGTTTTAAGTGCAGTGGAATAAGCCCTAGTTTTCTTTCATGTTGACCAACTTTTCACCAAATTGTGAGTTTAAAAATGCCAGCGACCACTGGCATTTTGGAGTTGCAGTTCTCTCTAATTTAAGAGAGAGAGAGAGAGGGGGAGAGAGAGAGAGAGAGAAAGAGAGAGAGAGAGAGAGAAAGAAGACAGAGAGAGAGAGAGAGAGAGGGAGAAGAGGGGAGAGATAACGAGAGAGAGGAGAGAGAGAGAGAGAGATAACGAGAGAGAGGAGAGAGAGAAACGAGAGAGGGGGAGAGAGAGAGAGAGAGGAGAAGGGGAGAGAGGAGAGAAGGAAGAGGCAAACTGAAAGACCAAGCAAAGAACGAATAGATCAATGAAGAGGAAAGGAGAGAAAGAAGAAAGGGAGAGGAAAAGGGCAAATGGAAAAGGGTTTTTTGAAAGAAAATGGGTTTTTCTGATTTAAGAAAATCTGAATGAGGAAAAGTGAGTTAGGATAAGAAGAAGGGGGTTAATGAAAAAAAAATTGGCTGGGGAAAGATTGAAAGGTTTTTAGAAAAAAGAATGGGACATAAAAAGGTTTGGGATGGGGAAGAAAAATAAGTTTAAGGTAAGAAAAAGTGGAGTAAAATAGGGAATAGCCGATTTTGGCTGGGGATTGGGTCGATTATTTTGTGTAAAATTTTCCCAGACAAGGGGAAAAAGGAAAAGGGATGGCTATAGGGGCAAAAAAAAATAACCTTTTCTAATTTTTAACGCCACCAGAGAAGGTGCAGGGCCCACAAGACCAACACTATACCCTACCCTTCCTCGACTACTACTCTGGCCTAATAATTAATTCTGCCCCACTAACACATTACGCCATATATCACCAAAGGAAAAAATATATAGACGTAGTGAAAAGATACTACTTAATAACTATATATCTCCTTTCTCTACTACACATACATCTTCTACCTTGCAACACACCCAAACACAAAACTCATATACTACTACTACTATGCTACTCTACTACTACTACTACTACTGCTACTGCTACTACTACTACTACTACTACTACTACTACTATACTCTACTAACCTACTCTACTACTACACTACTACTACTACTATACTACTACTACTACTGCTACTACTACTACTACTACTACTGCTACTGCACTGACTACTACTACTACTATACTACTATACTACTACTACTACTACTACTACTACTACTACTAACTACTACTACTACTACTACTGCTACTGCTACTACTACTACTACTTACTTACTACTACTACTACTACTCTACTACTACTAACTACTACTACTTACTACTACTACTACTAAACTACTAACTACTGCTACTACTACTACTACTACTACTACTACTACTGGCTACTTACTACTACTAAACACTACTACTACTATACTACTAAATACTACCCACTATACTACTCTACTACTACTACTACTACTACTGGCCCACTCTACTACTACTACTCTACGCTACTGCACTACTACTACTACTCTACTTAATACTACTACTTACTATACTACGACTACTATACTACTACTACTATACTAAATACTACTACTGCTACTACTACTACTACTACTGCTAACTACTACTACTACTACTCTACTGCTACTACTACTACTACTACTGCTTTCTGCTACTACTACTACTACTATACTACTACTACTACTACTACTCTACTACTACTTACTACTACTGCTCCTACTACTACTACTACTACTACTACACTACTACTACTACTACTATACTGCTACTACACTACTGCTATACTACTACTACTGCTACTACTCCTATTACTCCTACTACGCTACTACTACTATTACTACTATTTACTACTACTACTGCTGCTACTGCTACTACTACTACTACTATACTACTACGCTACTACAAACTACTATACTACTGCTACTACTAAATACTACTACTACTACACTACTACTACTCTCAAACTACTACTACTACTACTACTACTACTACTACTGCTCCTACTACTACTGCTACTACTACTACTACTACTACTGCTACTACTACTACTGCTACTACTACTACTGCTACTACTCTATACTCCTACTACTGCTACTACTACTACTACTACTACTGCTACTTGCTATTTGCTACTACTACTCCCTACTACTACTACTGCTACTACTACTACTCTACTGCTATTTGCTACTGCTACTACTATACTATTTACTACTGCTACTGCACTACTACTACTGCTACTACTACTACTACCACTATTTACTACTACTGCTACTACTACAAACTACTACTACTACTGTTTACTACTACTACTACTACTTACTACTACTACTACTATACTACTGCTACTACTACTACTACTACTACTACTACTACTACGACCTACTGCTACTACTACTATTTACTACTACTACTACTACTACTACTACCACTACTGCTACTACTACTACTACTACTACTACTACTAAAAAGGAAATGTGCAGACTTATTTTTACTTATTTTATACAATATTTTCGAAGTCATAAAATTTCCGAGGTAAAAATGAACTCGTCAAATATTCACCCTTGTGCCTTGCGGACTCTAGCCCGGCGCCGGGCAGTTGTAGGCACTGAGGTCGCCCACGATAAACGTCCCGTGAAGTCACACCGTCGCCGGCTGAGCCTGGTCCACCCCTCCGCCCGCACCACTATCTCCACACGTCAGGAGGGGGGGAGGTGGTGGAAGGGGAAGAGAATAGGAGGTGGTGAGGGGAAGAGAATAGGGGGTGGTGGAAGGAAGAGAATAGGATGGTTGGGGAGGAAGAGAATAGGATGGTAAGAGGAAGGAATAGGAGGAGGTGGAAGGGAAGAGAATGGGAGGTGGTGGAAGAGGAAGAGAATAGGAGGTGGTGGAAGAGGAAGAGAATAGGAGGTGTGGAAGGGAAGAGAATAGGAGGTGGGGGAAAGAGGAAGAGAATAGGAGGGGGTGGAAGAGGAAGAGAATAGGAGGGGGTTTGGAAGAGGAAGAGAATAGGAGGTGGTGGAAGGGGAAAGAGAATAGGAGGGGGTGGAAGAGGAAGAGAATGGGAGGGGGTGGAAGAGGAAGAGAATAGGAGGTGGTGGAAGAGGAAGAGAATAGGAGGTGGTGGAAGAGGAAGAGAATAGGAGGTGGTGGAAGAGGAAGAGAATAGGAGGAGGAGAGGAGGAGAGGGAGGGGGAGGGGAAAGAGGAGAGGAGGTAACAAGAACCAAATATGTTAATGATAATAATAATAATGATAATGATGATAATAATAGCTAATAATAACGATGTAAATATTGATAATAATGATTGATGAAATACGATAATAAGTGACTGGGTGGATGGAGGAGGAAAACCCCCACACCTATCTTGCCTCCTCTTTAAGCCTCCCTTCCTTCCTTCCTTCCTTCCTTCCTCCGTTCTTTCCAGCATTTCATCTTTCCTAGACCTGAACCTCTTTTCATTATTCTCTATCCCTATCCCCTAGTCCTTCCTCCCAAAACATTCCCTCTCTCTCCCTCCCCACACACCCCCTCACACACACACACCCTCACACACACCACACCCTCACACACACACCAACCCTCAAACCCCCACAAACACACCACACACCCTCACCCCACCACACCCCCGCACACACACTGCGGGGGGTACAGCCGCGGGAAGCTCACTCTGCACTTCCTGGATCCTCACACACACCCCACCCTCACACCCCACACACACCCTCGCACACACAACCCTCGCACACACACACACCCTCGCACACACACCTGCGGGGATACAGCCGCGGAAGCTCACTCTGCACTTCCTGGATCCTCACACACACACACCTCACACACACACACCTCCACACACACACCACTCACACACACACACACACCCTCGCACACACACCTGCGGGGGATACAGCCGCGGGAAGCTCACTCTGCACTCCTGGATCCTCACACACACACCTCACACACACACC
>JACEEZ010007208.1:65000-67500 GCA_016584305.1 Chionoecetes opilio
ACACACACAACACACACACACCACACACCACACACAACACACACACACACACACAAACACACACACACACACACACACACACACACACACACACACACACACACACACACACACACACACACACCACACACACACACACACACACACACACACACACACACACACACACACACACACACACACACACACACACACACACACCACACACACACACACACACACACACACACAACCACACACACACAACACACACACACACACACACACACACACACACACACACACACACACACACACACACACACACACACACACACACCACAACACACACACACACACACACACACACCACACACACACACACACACACACACACACACACACACACACACACACACACACACACAACACACACACACACACACACACACACACACACACACACACACACACACACACACACACACACACACACACACAACACACACACACACACACACACACACACACACACACACACACACACAACACACACACACCACACACACACACACACACACAACACACACACACACACACACAACACACACACACACACACACACCACACCACACACACACACACACACACACACACACACACGCACGCACTTAGGGTACTCCGTAGTGTAGGGGTTAGCATGCTTGGCTCACAACCGAGAAGTCCCGGGTTCAATCCCCGGTCAAACCGAAGACAGTATTCTTAAAACCCGAGCCCCTGTCCACCCAGTAGTGAATGGGTACCGGGTGTTAGCCGGTTTGTGACCCGCCTCCCGGGCTGGTGGCTTCGGCCAACACTAAGAACTAAGGATGAATGATAAAAAAAAATGTTGATATGGAGACTGGGCCATACGAGCGTTGCTCAGGCCCTGTAAAATACAACTAGATGAATACAACTAGAATACTAGATGAATGCACACACACACACACACACACACACACACACACACACACACACACACACACACACACACACATACACAACATCCTATCCATGGAAGGTCGCAAGCATGACAACTCTGCTTACCTTATTGTAATCTTGTCGTTGTAATGCGTTTACGATTAGGTTATAAGTATTATTAGGAATCTGTAGATGATCTAGGTGGAATATCATGTAAACTTTGCAATGCTGAAAAGGCTCCTGCATTGCAGCATCATGTGTGGCACTGTTGTGAAATGGAGGAATTTATAAATCAAGATTTCACTGACATACCTGAGCAAACTTGTCACATCAGCAATAGCAATGTGAAACCAAATATTCTGAAAAAATACAACAAACTTTTACTAGCAGGTTTACATTTTCTTTAACGTATATTTGTAACGGTGAGTGTGGCGGGCGTTGCAGCCTGGTGACCGCTGCCTTTAACGTATATTTGTAACGGTGAGTGTGGCGGGCGTTGCAGCCTGGTGACCGCTGCCTTTAACGTATATTTGTATAGGTGAGTGTGGCGGGCGTTGCAGCCTGGGTGACCGCTGCCTTTAACGTATTTTGTATAGGTGAGTGTGGCGGGCGTTGCAGCCTGGTGACGCCTTGCCTTTAACGTATATTTGTATAGGTGAGTGTGGCGGGCGTTGCAGCCTGGTGACCGCTGCCTTTAACGTATATTTGTAACGGTGAGTGTGGCGGGCGTTGCAGCCTGGTGACCGCTGCCTTTAACGTATATTTGTATAGGTGAGTGTGGCGGGCGTTGCAGCCTGGTGACCGCTGCCTTTAACGTATATTTGTATAGGTGAGTGTGGCGGGCGTTGCAGCCTGGTGACCGCTGCCTTTGATGTATTGTTTTACGTCAATAAACCATTTGAATTTGAATTTTGATCTTGTTGTTACCTGTCAAAACGTGTGACCATTGTTACCTTATCAACAGTGATGGTGGTAAAGACTTCACTTCTTAGGTACATTCTTAGCAGTTCAGCGAAATCTTAATTATGAGCGTTGACCATTTTTATTTTCTGCATAATCTCAAGAGATCATTGACAATGTATGAATTTATGTGTATAATGTCAGTGTATAATTTATGAAACTACTTTCAAATAGGTGTGTACAGTACGTCGAATGTACCGGGTATTTGTATATTAAGCCTTACCTACAGTACCACGTACATACACCTCATACTATACATAAATATACGCTTAGTGCATTACATTCATCATAGAAAGCCAGAATGTACGGTGAAGTCATTGATGTGTTGGAATAGGTATATATAGTACTTGCGTACAGTGTGCTGATTTGTTCAATATTAGTCATACCATCTGCTCTGCAGATCATGATTTGAAAGTTAACAAACAAATAAGAAAAACACCCAGACAACAGTAAATGTCATCAATACAAAGACACTTGGGAGACCTGAAATCTGCCTAAACAAGCGCAATAAGATTTGACACTGGAGGGTCTGTAAGAAATCAGACTCGTCTACGGCAGGCTGTTTTGCATGAATGCCAATTATAGAAGCATGTTCCACCAG
>JACEEZ010007208.1:72500-84701 GCA_016584305.1 Chionoecetes opilio
CCCCCACCTATTCACTCACCCATTACCCATCACCACACACCCATTCACTCACCCTTACCATCACCCCCCCCTATTCCCTCACCCATCACCCATCACCCCCAACCATCACCCCCCACCCATTCACCACCCATCACCCCACCCCCATTACCCATCACCCCACCATTCACTCACCCATTACCCATCACCCTACTTTCAAGGTTTCCTCAATTCTCGCAACCCACTTTTTTTCACAATTATCGCTAATAGGCTGCTAAAAAAAAAAAAAAAAAGTGATCGGATCATTCATAATGGGCTTAAAACCTTCCCCTGGTCAACCCGGTTCCAAAAATGTTTCATATGAGGTGATTGCGCCACGGGGGGCGGAACCTATACCAGACACACACACACACACACACACACACACACACACACACAGACAGACAGACAGACAGAACACTTTCGTTTATATTACCATTACCATCACCCCCCCCCTATTCCCCCCACCCATCACCCATCACCCCCAACCCATCACCCCCCACCATTCACTCACCCATCAACCCCACACCATTCCCCATACCCCACCCATTCACTCACCCATTACCCATCACCCTACATCAAGGTTTCCTCAATTCTCGCAACCCACTTTTTTTTCACAATTATCGCTAATAGGCTGCTAAAAAAAAAAAAAAAAGAGTCATCGGATCATCTCATAAATGAGCTTAAAACCTTTCCCCCTGGTAAACCCCGGGTTTCCAAAAAAATGTTTCATAGAGGTGATTGCGCCACAGGGGGCGGAAACCTATACCAGACACACACACACACACTCACACACACACAGACAGACACAGACACACTTTCGCTTATATTTACCATACCATCACTCCCCACCTATTCCCTCACCCATCACCCATCCCCCTCAACCCATCACCCCCCACCCATTCACCACCCATCACCTACACCCATTACCCATCACCCCACCCTTTCATCACCCATTACCCATCACCCTACATCAAGGTTTCCTCAATTCTCGCAACCCCACTTTTTTTTTCACAATTATCGCTAATAGGCTGCTAAAAAAAAAAAAAAAAAAAAAAGTGATCGAATCATCTCAAAAGTGGGTTATGACCTTCCCCTGGTAAAACCCGGTTCCAAAAATGTGCCATATGAGGTGATTGCGCCACGGGGGCGGAACCTATACCAAAACACACACACCACAGACAGACAGACAGACAGACAGACAGACAGACAGACACACTTTCGTTATATTATTATAGATATATATATATATATAAAATATATATATATATATATATATATATATATATATATAATATATATATATATATATATATATATATATACGTTATATATATATAAGGTTGCAGCGTAAAACCCTCGTGATTACAGAAGATAAGGTATTTCACATTGCGTCAGGGTTGTTTGATGCAGGATTATAACAAGTTGTTTTTTTTTTCTCTCTCCATTTTTTTTTCTTAATTTTTCTCTCTCTCTCTCTCTCTCTCTCTCTTTTCTCTCTCTCCCCTCTCTCTCTCTCTCTCTCTCTCTCCTCTCTCTCTCTCACTTTTCTCTCTCTCTCTCTCTCTCTCTCTCTTCTCTCTCTCTCTCTCTCTCTCTCTCTCTCTCTCCTCTCTCTCTCTCTCTCTCTCTCTCTCTCTCTCTCTCTCTCTCCTATATATTATATATATATTATAAAATATATATATTTTAATATATATATATACACAAACACCTCAGAGTGTTCATCGTGCTGGACTGCTAAATTATGTGAGAGTTAATCTGCGTCAAAAAAATTGTATATGAATATATTGCAGGAACTACCAATTTCAATCTGCCTACAAGTCAACACTCAATACTCAACCTCGAAGGGAGGTAAAATAAACTATCTTATTATTATTCATGTTTGAGGTCATTCAGGTCGTTGTAGTGATTGAGTCGTCGCGTTCAGATGCGGTGTACCAACATGTGCTTGTTTCGTCATTTTAACACCCGATACTCTGCTCCCGGTGGATTGGTTTGACTGTGGGTCGAGCAAGCTTAACTATCCTGCACCTCGTATTGTAAATTATATCTTATCAAAAGTCTTTATCGAGGAAATAAACTTATCAACACAATTTCTGGCACCCATTTAGCTCTGGAAGCATTTTCGCTTCACGATGTTTTTGATTAATATTCATGTTATTGTAGCGCAAAAGTCAAGTTTTGAAAATTCCTACAATCATCGCTGTTGCCGCTACCTTTGTAAAAGTACACGGCAATATTGACTTGAAATAATAGTTCTTGTTTCACAGCAACAGTTATTGTAAAACTAAGTCGTATCGTCGTGTCCCTAAGAAGACTTGGGGAACGTGGCTGATCACAGATTCTTTAACTTTTTGTTACAAAAAAGAGATCCGCCGAGAATTGCGCACCTGCTTCAGGGAGATATGGGTTCATGCCGCATCGCGTTCTTCATGTTACTTCCCGGTATAGAAGTGCACTTTTGTAGTATTCTTATTCATCTAACATGCGTCAGTGTGCACTACTATAATGGAGAGGTCCGGGATGGCTTAGCTACCTATACTAGAACATGTGTCAGTGTGCACTACTATAATGGAGAGGTCCGGGATGGCTTAGCTACCTATACTAGAAGTTACTACTATAATGGAGAGGTCCGGGATGGCTTAGCTACCTATACTAGAAGTCACTACTATAATGGAGTGGTCCGGGATGGCTTAGCTACCTATACTAGGAGTCACTACTATAATGGAGAGGTCCGGGATGGCTTAGCTACCTATAGTAGAAGTCACTACTATAATGGAGAGGTCCGGGATGGCTTAGCTACCTATAGTAGAAGTCACTACTATAATGGAGTGGTCCGGGATGGCTTAGCTACCTATAGTAGAAGTCACTACTATAATGGAGAGGTCCGGGATGGCTTAGCTACCTATAGTAGAAGTCACTACTATAATGGAGAGATCCGGGATGACTTAGCTACCTATAGTAGAAGTCACTACTATAATGGAGAGGTCCGGGATGGCTTAGCTACCTATAGTAGAAGTCACTACTATAATGGAGAGGTCCGGGATGGCTTAGCTACCTATAGTAGAAGTCACTACTATAATGGAGAGGTCCGGGATGGCTTAGCTACCTATACTAGAAGTCACTACTATAATGGAGAGGTCCGGGATGGCTTAGCTACCTATAGTAGAAGTCACTACTATAATGGAGGTCCGTGATGGCTTAGCTACCTGTAGTAGAAGTCATTACTATAATGGAGGTCCGGGATGGCTTAGCTACCTATAGTAGAAGTCACTACTATAATGGAGGTCCGGGATGGCTTAGCTACCTATACTAGAAGTCACTACTATAATGGAGGTCCGAGATGGCTTAGCTACCTATAATAGAAGTCATGTTACTTTTGGAGCTTTCCATCTAAAACAAAATAACATGTTCCTGTTTTCAACAACGTTTCCTGATTATATTACCACTCCTAAGCCTTAAACAACCATTGTAATCAGGTACATGCGATACAAGTTTATCATATATTTCGCATTGAAATTGTATATACTGTATAGTGAAATTTTAGGTCATTATAAATTTCATTGAATTGAATATTACATAATATAGTCTAAGAACAAATACTTATGAAACACAACAGTGGACTGGTGACCTTCAGAGGGCGATTCATTCCAGCGTTGCCTTCGCTGTGCTCGGCCTGCTGCACAGCCAATGAGGAGCTGCCTGCCTGTGTTCTTGGTGGCCAGGGATTCACTCTCTACACAGGTTGCCTGTGAGGGAATTTGATGAAATGTTTTCTGAAAGTCTTGGCACAGCAAGTTATTTACTTACGTCATGGCCAGACAAAAAATATTTGTAAAATGCTGCCACATTTTTGCATGAGCGCCAGGGCAGAGATTAATGCGCTTAGGGAGTTACGATCTGAACGAAAAATCTGCTTTCAAGTTGATTAATTAGTTTACCACCAATTACACTTTCAAGATTTTTCTCCTGCAATTGACGTGACCGATCTTTTTTCCGCTGCGGTAACATCAACACACTTTCCCTCAAACTTGAGGAAGCAACCTTGATCTATGCAGTAACACAGTGTTGTATTATCTATTTATGTTTTGTTATATATACATGATTTTCTGGGAATTTCGCTTGAACCATAACTGAGGGTATACATTTAAGTTGATGTACATCTTTGATATACCTCGCAAAGTTATCTGAAATTCTTTATTAATGTTTCAAATACCCGGCATATTTTCATTCATTCTTAAGAATTCACATAAATACATTTCTTAAAAACATGCTATCATTGCGTTCACACTGTACTGAAAATGTATATGCAAGCCTTTATAACCGGTACATGCCAGTGTTATGCGCTAGGCCATAAGGTTAGCATGGATGGCTTGAATATTAAACTTGAGTCCATCGTGGCACTACACCGGCTGGCCTGCAAGGTCGGCAGTGCCATCATCGAGCACTCGTTCCTGACACTGGCCAACAAAAGCAGATTTAATAAATCATAGTAATTCTCTTCTATCACGTCCTGTTTTTGATCCGAGATATTTTGTGCATGTAGCCTTCTTTCTCACAAGACATCATCGGGTATATTAATTTAATGTGTGTATTAGGATTTATCCGGTTTTAATCAAGTTTTATAGATGTAGGTGTTACATATAGCGTATTTTCGCGACCGCTCTGGCCCGGTCTGGACTGGGCTAGTCCCGGGCGGTCACTGTTTTTGCGAGGCAGTCTAGAACGGGCTAGCCCAGTCCAGTCCGGTCCGACCCACATACCAGGACCACCTTGGACCAGTGTGGGGAGAACTGGCGCATGCGCACTACAGTCAGCGGGGAAGGCGACCAGGAGCTTCTCGTGCTGCTGATAAGACATGAAACACCATGATGGCCGACCATAAGACTAAAGTATCACAGGCGTGGTAGTTGTAAAGTCTTCAGCACAGGTTAAAAGGCGGACGACAAAAAGGATATTGACAAGATGGACGCCTGCCGCCTCCACAGTTCAGTTCAGTACCGCCCACTCGATCCCCCAGCCAATAGGAACGATGAATGGGACGGGGCCAGTCTCGATGTATTTTCGCGACCATCAGTCCACCCTGACCCGGTCCGGACTGGACTGAACCAGGGCGGTGAACGTCACGAAAATGCGCTAATACTGTGAGTGTAAGAGTCAAAACCCATGTTTACCTAGTGGGCAATGATTGATTCAGACATTTGCCCCGGCACGTCAGTTGGCCATTGGGCCTTGCCCTGTGTACGTAGAATAGTCGTTACTGCGTTACTTGGTTCTTGACCACTTTATACACTAAATCTCACTGTTTTTTATGACTCTGCGATATTCGGGCAAAGGACAAACATTGGACTCAGGAAAACTGGCTAATGAGGACAACCTAAAATGTTGGGAAAAAAATGTAATCAACCAAAATTTTATACATATAGAAAAAATAATATTTTCTCCTCTCCACGTCAGACTGGGTCTAATCAAGCAGTATGTTAAAGCTCTTGATGTACAAGGTGACTGCTTTATGTACACATGTGCAGGATGTACAGGTCTAAGATATGGAAAAATAAAAGCTGGTGTGTTTGATGAGCCGAAAACTTTGAACTTTGATGAGAGATCTGGATTTCACCAGCTGTATGAACGGTATTGAGAAAGAAACATAATTCGATTTGAGATTTTCATCACCTGAGTTACGAGCAGGTAGAATGCTATGCGGCAGTGAATAAGAAAATTGTGCAAGGCAAACAGAGAAGCAACACAATAGCAAAGTGTAAAAGTAAAAGTGAAAAAGGGGGTTTATAAAGTAGCGTGTGTCACCACACTGTATAGAAGTGTACTATGAGGCTACAGTCCCTCACGCCCCCCGCTCACACGTAAGAAATATACACGATACAGAGACAAACAACACTGCGGTAAGGAATAAGGATCTTTGTTTCGGTACGAAATTCCTCAAGACATCATTAGCAAAGAGCAGGACGGAAAATGTTTTGTGCAAAAGAAATGGGCACTGAAGCAAGGTGACAGTGATCCGCAGAGTTATGTTCAAGGCGCCGGTTTGGGTTTTTGTATTGAAGATCACGAGGCTTAATTTTCTCAGGCAACTCTCTAGAGTCTAGACAATAATGTGTGGTAGGGCGTTTTCTATTATATCTACGAAAGTTATGTATTTCCATGTAGAAAGAGGTGGGCGAGTTCGTCTGCTTGGTGACTTGCAAGTACAAGTCACCAATTTTTTTTTTTTTACATGTGTGCCTATAGCGCCTGTAGGCAGTGACCTTCAGGGGTAACATGGTAGGCCCTGGAGGCTCACTTGAGGGCTGTGATGGTTGGCCTTCGCCCGTGGTGGCGCAGGCAGGATTTTTAGTGATGCCTGTGATTGGAGGCTCATGCCGCCCCCCTGTGTCTTCCGATGCACTCGCAATCGAAGGTAGAGTTAATGGGCAGCATGTGAGTGTTTTAAGGCCACTCGAAGGAGCAGAATTTTTTAATGGATTTTGGTTCTCAGCGTGGATCGAACTCAGGTCACCGAGAACGCCACTCGGAGACGCTAACCACTCTGCTACCGCATACTAACATAGGGATAGAAAGCATAATGCTTTCCTATACGAAAAAAACACTGAAACTCAATGATGAAACAAGGCCCGATGGTTTCATTAAAAGTACTATGCCAGTATTTCTATCATAAACAATTTCGTAATCTTTATTTAGGAACCCTGGAATGGAGGCAAATTGATGTTTTTTGTAAAGTTCTGATGTTTTCGATGTCTGATCCCACACTTTATTGATTTCTTACTACCATTGATCTCGTCCATGGCCTCGTTGTTGCTGTAATACCTTCGACTGCGGTGATTGTTTCCTTCTGACGCTTCCCTTTTATTTCCTTGTCTTGTAGATCTCAATACTATCAGATGTCGGTAAAGGTGTGTAGGGGGGAGGCTCCTTTAAGCCTTGTGTATATTATAATCTCTTAATTTTGTGCAGACCGGTTGCAACTTTTGTTCACTTGATAAATAAGTAAATAAATAGCTGTGTACGTATTTGTGGTAAAACATCATACCAAAACTGCAGACAAGGAAAATCTAAAAATCGTCCATCTAGCACCATTAATGGCCCATGATGGAAAAAATTGCAACAGAAATTAAACCTGTTGTATGATATTCCTAACACCTCAGTAGATCACAAATCAAAAGTAGAGAAAACTGGAAGTGGTGGAAAATGGTAAAAAAAATCACCGATTTGAGAAACCTATCACACGCGCATGCGGTCTTGATCATAACAGGTTTTTCTTCAAGAACACTTAAAATCAAGAAGGTTTCCACATATAATTGTTATAGTTTTTACTGTTTGCCACAGAATACTCTGCACGAGCATGGAAAAAATAATTTCTTCTTATATTAAGTGAAGATATACATAATTAATGACACTTTTGCCCTCGGAAAAATGGCATCTTTTTAGTGCCGACTTTCATACATTCTTTATATCTTGGAACTTGATAATATAATTAGTATGTATTCTAAATTAACACATGGGCAACGTGGGCTGGAAGAGTAGCAGCATAATTATATAGATGATAACACTGCTATTGTGAGATATGTCTGGAAATTATCCACCAAACACCCTCTCATAATTGGTAGAGTGGTGGTTTGTTTCCCCCCCCCCCCTAGTTAGTGAGGGAGTTATTGTCCGCTCATCTAAGGGGTGCGTATAGGGATGTATATATATAATTATAATAGTAATGGGTAATATTAAGGTAATTTAAATAAATGATTAGTACTGGGATAGGATAAGTTAATATTCCCAGTGGTTAATAAGCATTTGCAACTTAAATAATTAGCACCTTAGTTGTAGCGGCTTCATTGGCTGCCGCCCATTAGATTCTATAGCCACTGAAATTGGTATACGTGGCTCGGTAAGGTGCGGCGATCGCTGCCGCCCACCGGAGAATCAGTATCATTCCAGCCCTCATGGGATTAACATCTTTTCTCTGATTAAAGAAGAGAGCTGTACATACGTTAATTTTGTACATATAAGTGATAAAACAATAGGACGTGTTAAAATTCAACACAGATAACAATCCGCCGCGTCAAGATAACTGCGTCTATTAAGCCTGAATAGCTTCCTTGACGCCAACCACAACTAACGCCTCCCCTTTGTCATTCACGGGGGCCCTGATCCGCGCTACCACTTCGGATCACAAGAACAGGCAGTTTTAATACAAGTTTTACGCCATTCAACCCACTATCCATGTAAGTACCTATTAGTTGATTAGCTGGGGTTATTGTGTCGGGATGAGAAAACAGGGTTTTTTGATTAGGTAAGACTCACATTAATATATGTTGTGATAAAAATTTTTCCAAAATATGTAAAAACCTGAGCGTATAAGTGTCATTCTTTTTCACTACCACAAAGCTGCTTCAGACCCCCATTGCATTTGTGCCCCAAACCCCCTCTGCATTCTCCACATGCAGCTGAACATTCCGGGCCCCGGCTTTCTGCGGGGAGCAGCGTCAGTGGTATCACAATTAACTTTACATTTACAGCGCACTTTTTGTACAGTGATTCTGGGGCGCTGCAAAGTTTTTTGTTTTGGGGTTCAAGTCGGCCCCGTTAAGAACGCACCCCCACTCCTCGGGATTTAAATTTTTTACCCATCCATCCTGGCACGGGAAATACGTACGGCACTGTGAAAACGGGAGCTGCAGCGTTGGAAAGGGTATTACTTGAACAGAAAGCTCCTCTCATCGCTTGCCACAAAAACAGCTGTAACGTAGAGGCCCCAATCCCCCGCCTGTGCCCCCCCATAAAAGACGACTCACAAATTTCTCACCCCCAGCGTCCCTTCTGCCAGGGAGGATCGTCTAATGAAAACGTTTTTAGTTCTTTCATGTCCTGTCTTTTTCTCACTTTCCAAAGACCCCGATTTTTTTTCCAATGCCAAACATTTAAAACAATAGAAACATCGGGGGTTGTACACACCCATGATAGCATGTAGCACGGCAACTAATCGCAGGTATCTGGCCAAGTTTCCTCTCTCCCAAGTTGATGTCCCATTTTCTCTTCATCTCCTTTGATATTTGTTGCCCCTTCTGACCAAAGACCAGGGGGAAATGCCGTTTTTTTGGCTGATGCATAACAGCACCAGGAGATGGGTGCCCTCCCAATGAGGGGCAGTAGGACATTTGATGCCGAATTATGCTATCGTTGTCTTAAGTAATCTGCTCACCAGCGCATGAACTGTTTTGATGCCTTTTCATGTACTTCTCACTCAGCACCCGAATGAACCCTGCTTGTTTGTCGTTTTAGCCAGGAACATTAAATTTCTTTTTTTTTTTACACACTTTTCCTTCAAAAAAATTCACTTACGCAACGCCATCCCTCTGGACCTTCCCCTTTGTGGTTTTCTTTTGGAAGGCCCTGTTTCATAACCGTAAAAATAAAACTGCGGGATCTCTGTACTTCTCGTAACACAGTCTACATACGCTGGCAGTGGAACCAAAGGTGACATTCCGGACCCATGGGGCACTGAGAAGAGAGCCCACCATAAATCAATAACACATGCCATCTTAAATTTGGTGAGCTACATATCTGTCTGTGCCTTTTGAAAATTTAAAACCTGCACACGAGTGAAGGTTTATTGGGCTTTGCGAAGAATCCTTTGGTCTCAAAAAAAGATGATGGAGGAGAACACAGTTCATATTGGAAGTGCCTTCAATATCATCCATAACATCAGGTCACCCATTATGAGACGTTGAAAGGGGCAGCGGGGAATCACAATGAACATTTCACCCTCTACCTTTGCCGAGACTTTGGGGGCCCAGGGTTTTACCATTTTAATCTTTTTTCCCTTTAAAGTGTATTCCATACATTCTTTCCCTCCATACTTTCGAGTACCTTTTTTGCCCACTTCTCGCCTTTATGGGGATTTACGGGTTTTGGGCAGCTGTGACGCCCGTGGCGATGTTACACAGTACGGGTCTCGTCAAAGGGTTTCTTTTTGGAGGAAACCCAGGAGTGAAGAGTGTCAATTTTTATCTTTTTTGTCTTGCATCGTGTCTTCTTTTGGTTTTTCATAGTTCGTAGCTTTTTTTCCTGAACCTTCAAGCCCATATTTTCATCGGCACATGCAGGCATGGACAGCAGCAAACGGTACGTTGTGCTTCAGACATTCCACGACCCATGCGATAATCCACCAGTAGTTTTTTTTATACTTCTCAGTCAAACATGTGACGTAATAGGGGCACCATAACCCAAACACCACCTCTTTAAGCTACCATCCCTACAAAAAAATGAGAAAAATGACCCTACATACAAGTAAAATATAATGTATCTAAAAGAAAAGAAAAGAAAAATAAGTTTTTACTCTAGGGATCTAAAATTTTACAGTGAATAAAACCCACAGTTTACCTCTATGTCGTTATAATGATACTATTTCCCCAAAGATTTTTGAAACCCTAAAAATTTAAATGATTTGTTTTCGATTTTGCAAAAATATTATCTGTAGCATGCAAAAATATTCCCCATGCTTAGGACCCGAAAAATATGTGTAGACACCAAAATACCTCATTCCCAAAATTAGAAGTAAAAATAGACTTTTTTGTGTTGTCCGGAAATTGGGCCGGCGTCCATATTGGATTTTTCAAATTTGTGACTTTTCCACCATCCCTTTTTCCCCCACTTTTGGTATGTTATTTATAAAAGGCTGTTGATACTTACCCCAAAATAAATTCTTTTTTAATTTTTTTATCAAACCACAGTTTGAGTGGATAAAATGCGCAGTAAATACTGAGGCATTTTCCGTCCTTTTAAAGATGGACAAAGTTTTATTTGCGTCTATTTTATCATGCCTGATATCTGAACGTACTTGGTCTTTTTCGGCGATATTTTAAGCTTAAAAACCCTGTAAAAAAACTACACCAGAAGGAAAACATTCGGGGGGCATCAATTTTTTTCCAGAAAAATCTTGAAAGTAGATCAGAAAGTACCGTCTTTTTTTGATTTACTTGAAATCTTATTTTTTTTGTGTTTGTTAGGTGACAGGGGGTGGATGGCATTAATTTTATTTCCCCCGGAATGTTAATTAATGCCTTTAACCAAATTATATTTTCTCTATTCTAAGAAACAAAAAATTCCCTTTAGCTTATTTTTTTTTTGATATGTGGATAGCCAAACAATCATCATTTGGGGGATACGCCGGGGGGGGGGCGCCTCACCCACCCTACGACGCCCTCCCGGGGGGCCACCACGCGCAATTCCCATCCCGGCTCCTTTCCCATACCAACAGCTTCGGCAAAAAACCAACTGGCCCCAGCCACGGCCTTGTGGCGCCCCCTTTGCCCCCTCCCCGCCCGGGTTGTCCCCTTACAGATAAACCCGAGGGAAAGGTGGTTTCAGGGTAGGTGCCACATCCCCTTAGCCGAAGTTGGCGCTGACGGATATGCAGGGTAATAGGCCTCTTCAGTCTACGGTGCAATCGCTGATTTTACACGTAATATCCCAGGATACCCCATGATCTGCGAAAACACTTATTACCAAAGGCTTATTCGTCTCTTCAATCAATTTTTGGTCCTGTTCACAACCATAGAGTAAGGGCGGATCACAAACGATTTGAAAATCCCGGATCTTTGTCCTCCGCACAGGGACCGACAACGCCAAAAATCCCGCTGAGCGGTCCTAACACCTGGGGGCTAGCCCCCTCCGCCGTAAGACTTCTTTTACGTGACCCGCCGTCATTATGGATGCGCACCAAGGTATGTAAAATTTTCCAAATTCAGTCCTCGCCACCGCATGAAACCCCCCCAAATGTACTGTTCATCACTAGTAAGTCTCCAAAACCTGGACCTTGGTCTTTACCAGGAGACCTCAAGTCTCAAAGGCTTTGCCTCCTCGTGCAGCGCCTCGAAAGCCCTCACCAGGATCCGCGACTCAGCAAAGATTATTTTCATCATCGGCAAAAACAAGATCTTGGTGTTGCCCGGATGCTCCCCAATCACTTTGATTACAAATTTTTCCAATACCCAGTCCCTTTACAACGTTGAAAAGTGATGGGGCAAGGACGCACCCTTGCCTCACTCCTGTATTCCCCCGGGAAAAAAGGCGGGGTACACCCCCCACACTTACGACTTTCCGTCCCAGAAACAACCAGTTTTTCAAACCCAAAAAGCCTTGCAGGAATCCCTCGAAAGTCCCGGGCCAGAA
>JACEEZ010007209.1:0-15000 GCA_016584305.1 Chionoecetes opilio
TAATGAGAAGAGAGAGAGAGAGAGAGAGAGAGAGAGAGGAGAGAGAGAGAGAGAGAGAGGTGAGAGAGAGATGACGAGTGAAAGGAGTCTGAGAGAATTAGTTTTTATTATGTTTTTTGTATAATATGTACTCTTTATTTTTCTGTGGAGAGAGAGGAAGAGAGAGAGAGAGAGAGGAGAGAGAGAGAGGAGAGAGAGAGAGAGAGAGAGAGAGAGAGGCTGTGAGTGTGTTAAGAGAATGAGACAGAGAGAGAGAGAGGGACAGAGTTATTTTTTTTTCATTGTGGATACTTTTTGATGCTTTTTTTATATGTATTCTCTTCCTCTTCCTGTGTGTGTGTGTGTGTGTGTGAGAGAGAGAGAGAGAGAGAGAGAGAGAGAGAGAGAGAGAGAGAGAGAGAGAGAGAGAGAGAGGAGAGAGAGAGAGAGAGAGCGTGTGTGACAGATGGATAATATATGCTAATTCCCTTACAATACATAGATCATACTAAAACTCCTCTCTCTCTCTCTCTCTCTCTCTCTCTCTCTCTCTCTCTCCTCTCTCTCTCTCTTCTCTCTCTCTCTCTCTCTCCTCTCTCTCTCTCTTCTCTCTCTCTCTCTCTCTCTCTCTCTCTCCCCAGCACCAAGCAAGCCATGCAAGGTGGGTTGGACTACAAACAAGCGCTCAAGGCCAGACTCAACATACTACGGCCGGGACTCGAGACCATCAGAGCCTTCACCCGCACCCACCCACCCAAGCTGACCAAGGATATTGAGTGAGTGTGTGGGTGTGTGTGGGGTGTGTGTGTGTGTGTGTGTGTGTGTGTGTGTGTGTAGGTGTGTGTCTGTGTGTGTGGAGGAGGAAGAACTATTGTTTTTAAGTATCCTTCGCTTTGTATACAATCAGAGTCCTTCACGGGCCTCTTCGCTCCAATATCCAATCATTGTATTGAAGTCATGATTAATCTAGCAATGCCTGTCATATTGTTATGTCTTGTAGTAAGTTTTGTCTAATTTGTGGTTTTTAAGGAATATCTGGAAGTATCATGTCATTGTGAATTGGCTGAAATAGGGACTTCTAATCATTGTAACTGAAAACTGACTCCAGATTCGTGTTCAGCATGCCCGATAACTGCTAGCAACTCATTTTCAAGCAAATCTATTTGTCGAAAAATATTGCAAAATTTGTAATTTTTTTTTGAAAAATAGATTTGCTTGAAAATGAGTTGCTAGCAGTTATCGGGCATGCTGAACACGAATCTGGAGTCAGTTTTCAGTTACAATGATTAGAAGTCCCTATTTCAGCCAATTCACAATGGCATGATACTTCCAGATATTCCTTAAAAAGCTACAAATGAGGGGAGGGAGAAGGAGGAGGAGGAGGAGGAATAAGGGTTAATGCCATCCCCCCCCCCCCCCTACAGCCGTCTGGTGGAGGCTCTGCAGGGGCGGGGGGCGGACGTGTATCTGGTCTCCGGGGGGTTTGGCTCCCTCATCGCCCCTGTGGCCAGGCTCCTCAACATTCCCATGGAGAACATCTATGCCAACAGACTCAAGTTCTTCTTTGATGGTGGGTACTGTGGGTGTGTGTGTGTGTGTGTGTGTGTGTGTGTGTGTGTGTGTGTGTGTGTGTGTGGTGGGTACTGTGTGTGTGTGTGTGTGTGTGTGTGTGTGTGTGTGTGTGTGTGTGTGTGTGTGTGTAAGTAAGAGAGAGAGAGAAATACACACTTTTAACACTCAATCACTCAAACACACACTCACACACTCAAACACACACTCACACACTCAAACACATACTCACACACTCAAACACACACACACAATCACTCAAACACACACTCACACACTCACACACTCAAACACACACACACAATCACTCAAACACACACTCACACACTCACACACTCAAACACACACACACAATCACTCAAACACACACTCACACACTCACACACTCAAACACACACACACACTCAAACACACACTCACACACTCAAACACACACACACACACACAAACACACACACACACACACACACACTCAAACACACACTCACAACTCAAACACACACTCACACACCTCACACACTCAAAACACACACACACCACACACACACTCACAAAAACACTCAAACCACACACACAACACACACACACACACACACACACACACACACACACACACACACAACACACACACACACACACACACACACACACACACACACACACACACACACACACACACAACTAAAACTACAACCTACAACTCGGTAAATAAACACACACTCCTTCACCTAACTCTATTCAAGTCTTCACCTTCTGTATATCCCACAGTAGGTATAAATGTTTACCCAGGCAGCCACCCCGTCAAATAGCTACACCTTGATGAATACAGCCTCTTTCCTTCCCTGCCCTTGATAAATACACCCTCAGGGAAGTGCGATGGGTTTGACATAGCTTCCTTATGTTCTTCCCCACACACCCTAATAGAGTTATCCTTCCCTCCCTCTCACTCTTGTAGCTTCCTTATGTCCTTATGGTTTTTACTCTCTCCTCTCTCTCTCTCCTCTCTCTCTCTCTCGATCTCTCTCTCTCTCTCTCTCTCTCTCTCTCTCTCTCTCTCTCTCTCCTCTCTTCTCTCTCTCTTGTCCTCTGTCTCTGTCTCTGTCTCCTCTCTCTGTCTCCTCTCTCTCTCTTCTCTCTCTCCTCTCTCTCGCTCGTCTTCTCTCTTCCTCTCTCTCTCTTCTCTCTCTCTCTCTCTCTCTCCTCTCTCTCTCTCCCCCCTTCCCCTCCCATTCTTGTAGCTTCTTATGTTCTCATGCGCCTATTTTCTCTCCCTCTCTCTCTCTCTCTTCCCTCCCTGCCTCTACACACACAGGGGAATACGGCGGGTTTGACGAGGCGCAGTTAACGAGTCGCTCCTACGGTAAGGCTGAGGTGATGGCGCACTTAAGGCGGCGTGAAGGCTACACCCGCCTGGTCATGGTGGGCGACGGCATCACCGACCTGGAGGCCTGGCCACCCGCTGACGCCTTCGTGGGTGAGTACGGGTGAGAGAGAGAGAGAGAGAGAGAGAGAGAGAGAGAGAGAGAGAGAGAGAGAGAGAGAGAGAGAGAGAGAGAGAGAGAGAGATGTAGGAAAAGTTCTATCGGCTAGTAACCAGGGTAGAACATAAAGTAACGAATTCTAGCTGGAAAAGCGTATATATAGATTTAAAAAGGAAATAGGGAAAAACTGGTTCACAAATATAATAGGGGATAAATGAGTGGTGAATGATTGGAATGGACTCAGTCGTCAGGTAGTTAGTGCGGAGTCATTAGTGAGCTTTAAAAGGAGGCTAGATAACTTTATGGATGGGGATGTAAGGTGGATGTAGGTAGTGTTAAGTAACAGGAACTACCACGTGTATAGGTCTCCCAGCCTCTTGTAGCTTCCTTATGTTCTTATGTTCTTATGAGAGTGTGTGACAGAGACAGAGAAGAGTATGTTGTAATATATAGTTACTCCTTTTTGTATAGTCTTTATAGTGGTGAGTTGAGCTCGTAACTTTGTGGGTGAGTGTGGGTGAGAGACAGGGAGGGTGACAGGGTGGCAGGGATAATATCTGTATCTCTTCGTAACTTTGTGGGTGAGTGTGGTGAGAGACAGGGAGGGTGGCAGGGTGGCAGGGATAATATCTGTATCTCTTCGTAACTTTGTGGGTGTGTGTGGGTGAGAGACAGGGAGGTGACAGGGTGGCAGGGATAATATCTGTATCTCTTCGTAACTTTGTGGGTGAGTGTAGGTGAACGACAGGGAGGGTGGCAGGGTGGCAGGGATATATCTGTATCTCTTCGTAACTTTGTGGGTGAGTGTGGGTGAACGACAGGGAGGGTGGCAGGTGGCAGGGATAATATCTGTATCTCTTCGTAACTTTGTGGGTGAGTGTGGGTGAACGACAGGGAGGGTGGCAGGGTGGCAGGGATAATATCTGTATCTCTTCGTAACTTTGTGGGTGAGTGTAGGTGAACGACAGGGAGGGTGGCAGGGTGGCAGGGATAATATCTGTATCTCTTCGTAACTTTGTGGGTGAGTGTAGGTGAACGACAGGGAGGGTGGCAGGGTGGCAGGGATAATATCTGTATCTCTTCGTAAATTTGTGGGTGAGTGTAGGTGAACGACAGGGAGGGTGGCAGGGTGGCAGGGATAATATCTGTATCTCTTCGTAACTTTGTGGGTGAGTGTAGGGTGAACGACAGGGAGGGTGGCAGAGTGGCAGGGATAATATCTGTATCTCTTCGTAACTTTGTGGGTGAGTGTAGGTGAACGACAGGGAGGGTGACAGGGTGGCAGGGATAATATCTGTATCTCTTCGTAACTTTGTGGGTGAGTGTAGGTGAACGACAGGGAGGGTGGCAGGGTGGCAGGGATAATATCTGTATCTCTTCGTAACTTTGTGGGTGAGTGTAGGTGAACGACAGGGAGGGTGGCAGAGTGGCAGGGATAATATCTGTATCTCTTCGTAACTTTGTGGGTGAGTGTAGGTGAACGACAGGGAGGGTGACAGGGTGGCAGGGATAATATCTGTATCTCTTTCGTAACTTTGTGGGGAGTGTAGGTGAACGACAGGGAGGGTGACAGGGTGGCAGGGATAATATCTGTATCTCTTCGTAACTTTGTGGGTGAGTGTGGTGAACGACAGGGAGGGTGGCAGGGTGGCAGGGATAATATCTGTATCTCTTCGTAACTTTGTGGGTGAGTGTAGGTGAACGACAGGGAGGGTGACAGGGTGGCAGGGATAATATCTGTATCTCTTCGTAACTTTGTGGGTGAGTGTAGGTGAACGACAGGGAGGGTGAGAGGGTGGCAGGGATAATATCTGTATCTCTTCGTAACTTTGTGGGTGAGTGTGGTGAACGACAGGGAGGGTGGCAGGGTGGCAGGGATAATATCTGTATCTCTTCGTAACTTTGTGGGTGAGTGTAGGTGAACGACAGGGAGAGTGACAGGGTGGCAGGGATAATATCTGTATCTCTTCGTAACTTTGTGGGTGAGTGTGGTGAACGACAGGGAGGGTGGCAGGGTGGCAGGGATAATATCTGTATCTCTTCGTAACTTTGTGGGTGAGTGTGGTGAACGACAGGGAGGGTGGCAGGGTGGCAGGGATAATATCTGTATCGCTCGTATTCTAAATTTTGTTTGTATCTTGGTTTATACAGGATATTAATCAATACAGGGTTACTATCAATGGCACACATCAATACGGGACATCAATATGTATGTGGTATTATGAACCTTGCGTGAGAAAGAGAGAGAGAGAGAGAGAGAGAGAGAGAGAGAGAGAGAGAGAGAGAGAGAGAGAGAGAGAGAGAGAGAGAGAGAGAGAGAGAGAGAGAGAGAGAGAGAGAGAGAGAGAGAGAGAGAGAGAGAGTTAGGGAGAGGAAGGGTGAGAGTAAAAAATGATGCATATCTTACATATATAATTGTAGTTGATGTCTTATCATTCAGCACACGTATGCAAATAGTAGTATGTAATGCTCTGTGTTACAACATGGTATAGTATAGACAACAGTTATAACGGTAGTAGTAGTAGTGGTAGTAGTAGTAGTAGTAGTGGTAGTAGTAGTAGTAGTAGTAGGAGTAGGAGTAGGAGTAGGAGTAGTAGGAGTAGGAGTAGGAGTAGGAGTAGGAGTAGGAGTAGTAGGAGTAGGAGTAGGAGTAGTAGGAGTAGGAGTAGTAGGAGTAGGAGTAGTAGGAGTAGGAGTAGGAGTAGTAGGAGTAGGAGTAGGAGTAGTAGGAGTAGGAGTAGGAGTAGGAGTAGGAGTAGTAGGAGTAGTAGGAGTAGGAGTAGGAGTAGGAGTAGGAGTAGGAGTAGTAGTAGTAGTAGTAGTAGTAGTAGTAGTAGTAGCTTGTAGCCATGGTAGGCAATGCACCAAGGCCCTCAGCTGAACACTGGGCTGGCCTGTCAGGAAGAACACCCGGGGCGTAACACTCAGGCCACAAATTGAAAGGATGAACGCCCACAATATAGTTGGACGCGTATCATCGACCGTCTAACCTCACAAGACATTGTGGGAAAATCTGTCGTTAAGCAGAAAGATGATGACTACTATTTTTTGTATATTATTACATTATTATCGCACTGTTATTATCACTGCAGGGTTCGGCGGCAATGTGGTGCGGGAGCTGGTCAAGAATCGCTCCCCGTGGTACGTCCATGACTTCCAAACCCTCATTGACGAACTGGCCAAGGACGACTAGAAGACTACCTGCCTTCCCAGCCATCAACCTTCCCTTCAAACACACGCCTCTCACCTTCCTCCGACAAGTGTTACATTGAAGAAATAGAAATCCCACTACTGGTTTTCTAATAATAGGGTAAGTTTAGGAGGCAATTTCTTGTTGTTTTTACTCCCTAGCTATCATTTCCTAGGAAGGCAAATCTCTCCGCCCCCATCCACGGTGCGATCTGGTCGTACGACCATCCGACAGATCTGGTTGGATCCAACCAGATTGGATCGTGAGTGGGGTGATTTTGGTCTGTCCGACCGAATGACAGCTGGTCGGATGCGACCAAGCAGTGTTTGGTTTTTAGATCCGACAGATCATCCGGTTCAGACCGGATCGCATCGTGGGTGTGCTGATCGTGAGGCCAACCGTCAGTTTTGCCACTGACAGCGTCGCGAGAGGGTTACCAAAATGAATAGTTTCTTTGAAAACAAGCACTTTTGGACATAATTCATCCAATTATATAGAAACTATGAATGTTTGTGGGAAATAAAAAGCAAAGAGTAAATGGATAAATATAATAGAAATGCAACTTATGAAGTATTGGTAGATAAACTCAGTGAGCGTGACAGTGAGCGACAGTGAGGCTAATGTGGAAACAGTAACAAATAAATAATAATATGAGAATTATAATTTAAGTGTTCCGGAAAGAAATAAAAAAAATAACTGTCTGTATGATGTCTGGTGCGAGTGTGGGTGATGTTTACGCTCCTTAGCTGTGGTAGCAGCACCCATCAAAAGTAATTTCTCGTTGCAGAGAGCCATCATGAGAACCGCCCTCCGCCGTTTCTTATCACCAACTAAACTAGTCTTGAGGTGCGGTCGGATCGTTAGTGGGTGGTAGGAAATCCATCGGATCAGGTCTGTCGGATCAGATCGTACGACCAATCGTACCGTGGATGGGGGCCTTAAGGCTCCCGACGTCTCTCACACTGAGGTGAGAAATGGCAGGTTTTATGCATAGTATTTTTTATTTCATTTTATAGTTTCACGATGTCACTCGATCTTGGTTGCGTTTGAGCACTTCACACACTTCTTCAATTGACTGTGTTCTAAGTTATCACCAGTTATAAGTTATCAGTTATCACCAGTTATAAGTTATCAGGTATCACCAGTTATAAGTTATCAGTTATCACCAGTTATAAGTTATCAGTTATCACCAGCGTACCCGCACTGTTCCTGAGTCACCGCCGAACACTTAACAAAGCAGGGCGAAGGACGGAGACCATTACGCCAAGATCTGTATACACGCAGATAATATGTTTCATGTTTTACGAAGGTTTAAATATTTGTTCTCTATCCATTGATTGTTTTTAAAGTTTCGTCTTCAGTCATTTTTTCTCGTTTATTTACAACAAAATGTTCTTAATCATTTAAACTATAGGATATTTTGTCTTCTTTTGCACTATAGATAATGTGTGTGTGTGTGTGTGTGTGTGTGTGTGTGTGTGTGTGTGTGTGTGTGTGTGTGTGTGTGTGTGTGTGTGTGTGTGTGTGTGTGTGTGTGTGTGTGTGTGTGTGTGTGTGTGTGTGTGTGTGTGTGTGTGTGTGTGTATGTATATATGTATGTGTACTATGCATAGATATAGTATATTTTTGAAAACTGTAATAGTAGAAGTTGTTGTATTAGTAATATAAGTAGTAGACAGTAGTAGTAGTACGTAGTAGTACTAGTAGTAGTAGTAGTAGTACGTAGTAGTAGTAGTAGTAGTAGTAGTAGTAGTATTTTGATCAAGAGTATTAAAACATATATTTGTATTTAGCTAATCGGTAAATTAAATTGATGAGAAATTTAATAATGAAAGGAAAATAATAATGGTATCCAACAAGGAAGATGATGACACAAGCAGCCAAGGACAAGACTTGATGGCCGGATAATGTTTATAATTAATGATACAATAATTAATGACAGCTTTAAAGATAATGGAATAAAAATTTGTTAGTCTTAAATATAATTAAAAAAAGGAAATTGAAGAAAGGATGCCTAGTAATAATTGTGTCTTTAAAGTGAGAGAGTGGGTGAATCTTTAAAGTGAGAGAGTGAGAAAGTGAGTGAATCTTTAAAGTGAGGGAGTGAGAAAGTGAGTGAATCTTTAAAGTGAGAGAGTGAGAAAGTGAGTGAATCTTTAAAGTGAGGGAGTGAGAAAGTGAGTGAATCTTTAAAGTGAGGGAGTGAGAAAGTGAGTGAATCTTTAAAGTGAGAGAGTGAGAAAGTGAGTGAATCTTTAAAGTGAGGGAGTGAGAAAGTGAGTGAATCTTTAAAGTGAGAGAGTGAGAAAGTGAGTGAATCTTTAAAGTGAGGGAGTGAGAAAGTGAGTGAATCTTTAAAGTGAGGGAGAGAAAGTGAGTGAATCTTTAAAGTGAGGGAGTGAGAAAGTGAGTGAATCTTTAAAGTGAGAGTGAGAAAGTGAGTGAATCTTTAAAGTGAGATTGAGAAAGTGAGTGAATCTTTAAAGTGAGAGTGAGAAAGTAAGTGAATCTTTAAAGAGAGTGAGAAAGTGAGTGAATCTTTAAAGTGAGAGTGAGTGAGTGAGTGAATCTTTAAAGTGAGAGAGTGAGTGAGTGAATCTTTAAAGTGAGGGAGGGAGAAAGTGAGTGAATCTTTAAAGTGAGTGAGAAAGTGAGTGAATCTTTAAAGTGAGAGTGAGAAAGTGAGTGAATCTTTAAAGTGAGTGAGAAAGTGAGTGAATCTTTAAAGTGAGAGTGAGAAAGTGAGTGAATCTTTAAAGTGAGAGTAAGAAAGTGAGTGAATCTTTAAAGTGAGAGTGAGAAAGTGAGTGAATCTTTAAAGTGAGTGAGAAAGTGAGTGAATCTTTAAAGTGAGAGTGAGAAAGTGAGTGAATCTTTAAAGTGAGTGAGAAAGTGAGTGAATCTTTAAAGTGAGAGTGAGAAAGTGAGTGAATCTTTAAAGTGAGAGTAAGAAAGTGAGTGAATCTTTAAAGTGAGAGTGAGAAAGTGAGTGAATCTTTAAAGTGAGTGAGAAAGTGAGTGAATCTTTAAAGTGAGAGTGAGAAAGTGAGTGAATCTTTAAAGTGAGTGAGAAGTGAGTGAATCTTTAAAGTGAGGGAGTGAGAAAGTGAGTGAATCTTTAAAGTGAGGGAGTGAGAAAGTGAGTGAATCTTTAAAGTGAGTGAGAAAGGGAGTGAATCTTTAAAGTGAGGGAGTGAGAAAGTGAGTGAATCTTTAAAGTGGGAGTGAGAAAGTGAGAATCTTTAAAGTGAGGGAGTGAGAAAGTGAGTGAATCTTTAAAGTGAGGGAGTGAGAAAGTGAGTGAATCTTTAAAGTGGGGGAGTGAGAAAGTGAGGGAGTGAGAAAGTGAGTGAATTTTAAAGTGAGGGAGTGAGAAAGTGAGAATCTTTAAAGTGAGGGAGTGAGAAAGTGAGTGAATCTTTAAAGTGAGGGAGTGGAAAGTGAGTGAATCTTTAAAGTGAGAGTGAGTAAGTGAGTGAATCTTTAAAGTGAGGGAGTGAGAAAGTGAGTGAATCTTTAAAGTGAGGGAGTGAGAAAGTGAGAATCTTTAAAGTGAGGGAGTGAGAATCTTTAAAGTGAGGGAGTGAGAATCTTTAAAGTGAGGGAGTGAGAAAGTGAGAATCTTTAAAGTGAGGGAGTGAGAAAGTGAGTGAATCTTTAAAGTGAGTGAGAAAGTGTGAATCTTTAAAGTGAGGGAGTGAGAAAGTGAGTGAATCTTTAAAGTGAGGGAGTGAGAAGTGAGAATCTTTAAAGTGAGGGAGTGAGAAAGTGAGTGAATCTTTAAAGTGAGGGATGAGAAAGTGAGAATCTTTAAAGTGAGGGAGTGAGAAAGTGAGTGAATCTTTAAAGTGAGGGAGTGAGAAAGTGAGTGAATCTTTAAAGTGGGGGAGTGAGGGAGTGAGAAAGTGAGTGAATCTTTAAAGTGAGGGAGTGAGAAAGTGAGAATCTTTAAAGTGAGGGAGTGAGAAAGTGAGTTAATCTTTAAAGTGAGGGAGTGAGAAAGTGAGTGAATCTTTAAAGTGAGAGAGTGAGAAAGTGAGTGAATCTTTAAAATGAGGGAGTGAGAAAGTGAGTGAATCTTTAAAGTGAGTGAGAAAGTGAGAATCTTTAAAGTGAGGGAGTGAGAAAGTGAGTGAATCTTTAAAGTGAGGGAGTGAGAAAGTGAGTGAATCTTTAAAGTGAGAGTGAGAAAGAGTGAATCTTTAAAGTGAGTGAGAAAGTGAGTGAATCTTTAAAGTGAGGGAGGGAGAAAGTGAGTGAATCTTTAAAGTGAGAGTGAGAAAGTGAGTGAATCTTTAAAGTGAGGGAGTGAGAAAGTGAGTGAATCTTTAAAGTGAGGGAGAGAAAGTGAGTGAATCTTTAAAGTGAGGGAGTGAGAAAGTGAGTGAATCTTTAAAGTGAGAGTGAGAAAGTGAGTGAATCTTTAAAGTGAGATTGAGAAAGTGAGTGAATCTTTAAAGTGAGAGTGAGAAAGTAAGTGAATCTTTAAAGAGAGTGAGAAAGTGAGTGAATCTTTAAAGTGAGAGTGAGTGAGTGAGTGAATCTTTAAAGTGAGAGAGGAGTGAGTGAATCTTTAAAGTGAGGGAGGGAGAAAGTGAGTGAATCTTTAAAGTGAGTGAGAAAGTGAGTGAATCTTTAAAGTGAGAGTGAGAAAGTGAGTGAATCTTTAAAGTGAGTGAGAAAGTGAGTGAATCTTTAAAGTGAGAGGAGAAAGTGAGTGAATCTTTAAAGTGAGAGTAAGAAAGTGAGTGAATCTTTAAAGTGAGAGTGAGAAAGTGAGTGAATCTTTAAAGTGAGTGAGAAAGTGAGTGAATCTTTAAAGTGAGAGTGAGAAAGTGAGTGAATCTTTAAAGTGAGTGAGAAAGTGAGTGAATCTTTAAAGTGAGAGTGAGAAAGTGAGTGAATCTTTAAAGTGAGAGTAAGAAAGTGAGTGAATCTTTAAAGTGAGAGTGAGAAAAGTGAGTGAATCTTTAAAGTGAGTGAGAAAGTGAGTGAATCTTTAAAGTGAGAGTGAGAAAGTGAGTGAATCTTTAAAGTGAGTGAGAAAGTGAGTGAATCTTTAAAGTGAGGAGTGAGAAAGTGAGTGAATCTTTAAAGTGAGGGATGAGAAAGTGAGTGAATCTTTAAAGTGAGTGAGAAAGGAGTGAATCTTTAAAGTGAGGGAGTGAGAAGTGAGTGAATCTTTAAAGTGGGAGTGAGAAAGTGAGAATCTTTAAAGTGAGGGAGTGAGAAAGTGAGTGAATCTTTAAAGTGAGGAGTGAGAAAGTGAGTGAATCTTTAAAGTGGGGAGTGAGAAAGTGAGGGAGTGAGAAAGTGAGTGAATCTTTAAAGTGAGGGAGTGAGAAAGTGAGAATCTTTAAAGTGAGGGAGTGAGAAAGTGAGTGAATCTTTAAAGTGAGGGAGTGAGAAAGTGAGTGAATCTTTAAAGTGAGAGTGAGTAAGTGAGGAATCTTTAAAGTGAGGGAGTGAGAAAGTGAGTGAATCTTTAAAGTGAGGGAGTGAGAAAGTGAGAATCTTTAAAGTGAGGGAGTGAGAATCTTTAAAGTGGGAGTGAGAATCTTTAAAGTGAGGGAGTGAGAAAGTGAGAATCTTTAAAGTGAGGGAGTGAGAAAGTGAGTGAATCTTTAAAGTGAGTGAGAAAGTGTGAATCTTTAAAGTGAGGGAGTGAGAAAGTGAGTGAATCTTTAAGTGAGGGAGTGAGAAAGTGAGAATCTTTAAAGTGAGGAGTGAGAAAGTGAGTGAATCTTTAAAGTGAGGAGTGAGAAAGTGAGAATCTTTAAAGTGAGGGAGTGAGAAAGTGAGTGAATCTTTAAAGTGAGGAGTGAGAAAGTGAGTGAATCTTTAAAGTGGGGGAGTGAGGGAGTGAGAAAGTGAGTGAATCTTTAAAGTGAGGGAGTGAGAAAGTGAGAATCTTTAAAGTGAGGGAGTGAGAAAGTGAGTTAATCTTTAAAGTGAGGGAGTGAGAAAGTGAGTGAATCTTTAAAGTGAGAGAGTGAGAAAGTGAGTGAATCTTTAAATGAGGGAGTGAGAAAGTGAGTGAATCTTTAAAGTGAGTGAGAAGTGAGAATCTTAAAGTGAGGGAGTGAGAAAGTGAGTGAATCTTTAAAGTGAGGGAGTGAGAAAGTGAGTGAATCTTTAAAGTGAGAGTGAGAAAGAGTGAATCTTTAAAGTGAGTGAGAAAGTGAGTGAATCTTTAAAGTGAGGGAGGGAGAAAGTGAGTGAATCTTTAAAGTGAGAGTGAGAAAGTGAGTGAATCTTTAAAGTGAGGGAGTGAGAAAGTGAGTGAATCTTTAAAGTGAGGGAGTGAGAAAGTGAGTGAATCTTTAAAGTGAGGGAGTGAGAAAGTGAGTGAATCTTTAAAGTGAGGGAGTGAGAAAGTGAGTGAATCTTTAAAGTGAGGGAGTGAGAAAGTGAGTGAATCTTTAATTTGACGTCCATAGTGGGTTGTGAGATAGAGCTAGATTTATTTATGAGAGAGAGAGGAGAGAAATAGAGAGAAGTGAATAAAATGTGGGAGAGAGAGAGAGAGAGAGAGAGAGAGAGAGAGAGAGAGAGAGAGAGAGAGAATAAATAAATAAGTGAATAAAAAGTGTATAAAAAATTTCTTTCATCTTAGAAATTACAGAAAAAATTTAAAGATATTTTTATGTAATTAATGTGATATTTTTTTTGTCTCGATAAACACAAACTGATGAAGTTGTTTGTTTACCTTCCTGGGTGAGTAGTAGTTGTAGTAGTAGTAGTAGTGGTAGTAGTAGTAGTTGTGGTAGTAGTAGTAGTGGTAGTAGTAGTAGTTGATGTGGAGGAGAAAGTATCAGAGTGGGTGAAAGAGGTGGGCGTCTTGTCCGACATAACCAAGACAGAACCACACGCAGCTTACTCAGCATTCACACATGGCCTACAACATCGATGGAGCTTCGTCAAGCGCACCATCCCAGGCATCAGCCATCTCCTCAGACCGTTGGAAGAATCCATCAGGAAAACCTTCCTACCAGCACTGTTAAAAACTAATTTCATCATAGGAAATGACGTGAGGGAGCTGCTGTCACTTCCACCAAGACTGGGTGGGATGGGGATCACGTCCCCTGAAAAAATGGCTGAGGAAGAAAACCGTGACTCCATCCACCTCACCAGGTCCCTCACCGAAAAAATCATAGCTCAAGACGCAAAGGGAGAAACTGACCAGAATGCGGTCTTGGAGCTAAAGAAAACCATGTCTAGAAACAGACAGAATGCACAAGTGGAAAGATTGCAACACCTAAAAGACGTCATGCCAATCGACACCGTGAAGAAAATTCACATTGCACAGGAAACGGGAGCGTCCAACTGGCTAACATGCTTGCCTATCAGAGCTAAAGGCTTCAGCCTCAACAAACAAGAATTCGTAGATGCCGTTGCTCTGAGGTATGGCTGGCCAGTGGAGGGGCTACCCAAAACCTGTGTATGTGGAGATCCAAACAGCGTCGACCACACAATGACATGTAAAAAGGGAGGATTCGTGTGCATCAGACACGATGAGATGAGAGATTTGACGGCCAGCATGCTCAGGGAGGTATGCCGCGACGTCACCACCGAACCAACCCTCCTCCCCCTGAATGGCGAACACGTGCAGTACAGGACGGCCAACACCACAAACGATGCCCGAGTGGACGTAAGTGCTCGTGGTTTCTGGACCAGAGGACAGAGAGCGTTCATGGACATCAGAATCTTCGATCCAATGGCCGCCTGCTACCAGAGGATCCCACTGGAAGCTGCTCACCAAAAGAATGAACGGGAAAAAATCAGGAGTTATGGAGATAGGATCCGAAATGTAGACCACGGCACCTTCACACCCCTGGTTTTCACTACGTCAGGCGGGATGGGCCCCAAGGCCAAGTGCTTCTATTCAAGACTAGCAGATGTAATGGCAGAAAAGAAGCACCAGCCAAGGAGCCACGTTGTCGCCTGGATGAGGTGCCGTCTCTCCTTCTCCCTGCTCAGGTCTGCCCTCTTATGTCTCAGGGGTACTAGATACTCCGCCCCCACAACCATCGATTTAGACGGCCTGAACTACCAGGCCACTGTAGTGGAGAGCGGCATATTAGTGTAGATGACGGAGAGAGGAGAGTAAGTAGTGGATAAGTAGTAGTAGCCTATGGTTGGATGCCACAGTCAGTAGCGATCAGAGTTGGGGCTACCGGCAACCAGTTAATGGAATCCGCAAATAAACAATCGGTGGAGGTATCTTTTATTTAAGTAGTAGAAAAAAGAAGAAAAAAAAAAAAGTTGTGGTAGTAGTAGTAGTAAAAGTAGTAGTAAAAGTAGTAGTAGTAGTAGTGGTAGTAGTGGTAGTAGTAGTAGTGGTGGTAGTAGTAGTGGTAGTGGTAGTAGTAGTGGTAGTAGTAGTAGTTGTAGTAGTAGTAGTAAAAGTAGTAGTAGTAAGATACAGTCTGATACACACACACACACACACACACACACACACACACACCACACACACACACACACACACACACACACACACACACACACACACACACACACACACACACACACACACACACACACACACACACACACACACACACACACACACACACACACACACACACACACACACACACACACACACACACACACACATCTCCCTTCAATAACACCTTATCTTTTTAATCTATAAATTATATAAGTATTTTCTATTACTTATAACACCAATTTACACACACACACACACACACACACACACACACACACACACACACACACACACACACACACACACACACACACACACACACACAC
>JACEEZ010007209.1:22500-25000 GCA_016584305.1 Chionoecetes opilio
CTATATTTTCCCCTCCTTCAGGTAATTCACTCCTTCCCCCCCCTCCTACGCCTTCCCCCTTCCCCCCTCCACCATGTAATTCCCCCTCCTCCCCCCTTCCCCCAGGCTGGCTCGGTGTGGCCATGATGGGTGTGTTCTGCGTGGGCATTGGGTTCTCGGGCACGCGTCTGGGGGCGTGCTGGGTGATGCTGGAGACACGCTGGCCCGAACGCTACGCCCAGGGGTCCCGCCAGGCCTACATGGATATTGCCGCGCAGGCCATGGGCAAGGCGGGAAGGTGAGGGCAGGGGGGGGGGAGAGAGAGAGAGAGAGAGAGAGAGAGAGAGAGAGAGAGAGAGAGAGAGAGAGAGAGAGAGAGAGAGAGAGAGAGAGAGAGAGAGAGAGAGAGAGAGAGAGAAGAGGTGTAAAAGGTTAAAGAATGAGAGATAAAAGGGACTTAGAGAGAGAGAGAGAGAGAGAGAGGTGTAAAAGGTTAAAGAATGAGAGATAAAGGTACTTAGAGAGAGAGAGAGAGAGAGAGAGAGAGAGAGAGAGAGAGAGAGAGAGAGAGAGAGAGAGAGAGAGAGAGAGAGAGAGAGAGAGAGAGACCTTTTCTTATAATAATGACCCTATTTCATCCTTTTTCTTATAGTAATCACCCTATTTCACCCCTTGTCTTATAATAGTCACCTTATTTAACCCTTTTTCTTACACTAATCATCCTAATTTTTCCTCTTTTTTCCCCCATTTGTAACCCCTATTTTTTTTGTGACCCATTTTTTTGTGACCCGTTTTTTTTTGTGACCCGTTTTTTTTGTGACCCGTTTTTTTTGTGACCCCAATTTTTTTTTGTGTGACCCGTTTTTTTTTTTTTTTTTTTTTTACCCCTATTTTCGTTTTGTATGTGTGTGTGTGTGACCCTCGCCCGTGTTGCCCCTGCAGAGTGGTGGCCTTGGTGAGTGTGTTCGTGACCCTGTTTGGCAGCAGCATCGTGTACATGATCCTGATGTCCTCCTTCCTGAATGACCTGGTGGCTGACCTCTCCGTGTGTGAGTGGCTGCTCGTCGTGGGCGCCGTGGTCATACCCCTCACCTGGCTAGGCGCGCCCAAGGACTTCTGGTGAGCCCTTAGACACTGACCTTAAACCATGACCTTTCTCTCTCTCTCTCTCTCTCTCTCTCTCTCTCTCTCTCTCTCTCTCTCTCTCTCTCTCTCTCTCTCTCTCTCTCTCTCTCTCTCTCTCTCTTACTTAACTGTCTATCTCATGCATCCTTATTTATATAATTTATATATTTTTTTTGGGTGAGGGAATTGTCTTGTTAATTCAGCGTGCTTTTTTTTTTTTCTTTTTTCTTCCTATGTTCTGATTTTTGTGTGTGTGTTTTGCTTTAATGCTCCTTGTTTTTTCTTCACCTCCCTTCCTTCTCTTCCTATCTTCTCCCCTCTTCCTCCTACTCCTCTTTTCTTCCCATGTATTACTTTTTGGCTATCTCCTATTAATCAGTTTTCTTCCTATTCTCTCATCCATCTTCCTTCTCTCCCTACCTTCCTTCTTTTCCTAACCTTCCTTCTCTCCCTATCTTCCTTCTCTTCCTAACCTTCCTTCTCTCCCTACCTTCCTTCCTTTCCTAACCTTCCTTCTCTCCCTATCTTCCTTCTCTTCCTTATCTCCTTCCCTAAGAACCCTCTATAACCCCACCATCTCATTCACTCCTTCCCTCCTTCACCCACTCCTGCAGGCAATCGTCCGTCATCGCCGCCGCCTGCACCGCCTTCGCCTGCGTGGTCATATTCGTAGAGCTGATCGTGGAGGCTCCCGACTACCTCGACCCCGTATTCAAGAACCCCACCGTGTACACCTTCGCCCTCGGGTTTGGCGCCATTCTCTTCGCCTTCGGGGGAGCCTCTGTGTTTCCCACTATCCAGAATGACATGGCGGATAGAACGCTCTTTGGCAGGAGTGTCGTGTTTGCTTTTGCTGGTAAGTGCTTGTTAATTTCTTACTACTTAAAGATTACATTATACACCCACACACATTTCTCGCATGGGTGTGTAGTGACCTTGTCGTGTACATGGTTGATAAGCAGACACCCAGGGTTGTTGGTTGGCTTATTCTGGAGAGAGCAGTTGTTGCTCGTACAGAGGTCTGAGTTGAATGTTTCTCTACAAGAGACTGGCTCCTTATAAAGGCCGGACGCCTAATCCCTTAATGGGCAGTCGGCTGAGGTCGAGTTTAAAGGATTAGCCAGATGTGGTGTGTGACTCACCACAGGTGTCTCAAATGGGGATTAATAATACTAATACTGAAAATACTAATACTGATCGTTGTATTGAAGTCATGATTAATTTAGCAATGCCTATCATATTTTTATGTCTTGTAGTAAGTTTTGTCTAATTTGTGATTTTTAAGGAATATCTGGAAGTACCATGTCATTGTGAATTGGCTGAAATAGGGACTTCTAATCATTGTAACTGAAAACTGACTCCAGATTCGTGTTCAGCATGCCCGATAACTGCTAGC
>JACEEZ010007209.1:30000-60000 GCA_016584305.1 Chionoecetes opilio
GGTAGCGGAGTGGTTAGCGTCTCTGGCGTTCTGCCAGAGTCACACTGGCGTTCTCGGTGACCCGAGTTCGATCCCCGAAGAAAACCAAAACCTTTCTGCACCGTGGAGTGGCCTAAGAACACACACATGCTGCCCATTAACTCTACCTTGTACTGCGAGTGCATCGGAGGACACAGGGGGGCGGCATGAGCCTCTAATCACAGGCGTCACTATAATAATCCTGCCTGGGCCACCACGGGCGAGGACCAACCATCACAGCCCTCAAGGGAACCTCCAGAGCCTACCATCACAGCCCTGGGTCACCACTGCCTACAGGCGCTATAGGTACAAATGTAAAAAAAAAAAAAAAAAAAAAAAAAAAGTTGTAGTAGTAGCAGCAGTAGTAGTAGTAGAAGTAGTAGTAGTTGCTGTTATTATTATTATTACGTAAAAATAAGTCAATTAATCCATCAAAACATAAAAAAGTCAGGGATTTAATACACATAATTTAACGTCATTTACCAAACCATTACTTTTGTTGTGAGAGAGAGAGAGAGAGAGAGAGAGAGAGAGATAAGAAAGAGAAAGATTAGAGATGGAGAGAGGTTAAATAGGAGCAAGGGTAGATTACAATGTGTACAGGGAAGGTTGGCAGATAATAGTAAATGTGTCGCCAGTATTAAAAGTTACTTCATCGCGTGTGTGGTGTGTGTGTGTGGTGTGTGTGTGTGTGTGTGTGTGTGTGTGTGTGTGTTAGGGGTGTGTGTGTGTGTGTGAGTTAGAGGGGGGGGGGAGGGGTTAGTGGTGTGTGTGTATGTGTGTCACAGGCCAGGATTTTTTTATGTAAATGAAAAACACTAAGTTAATATAAAAATAAGTGAGTTACTAGATTACGATAAAAAAGAATGAAAGGCAGAGGTAGAGAGAGAGAGAGAGAGAGAGAGAGAGAGGAGAGAGAGAGAGAGAGAGAGAGAGAGAGAGAGTCATTCCCTTAGTTTACAAAAGTGTTAAATTACTTTCCACGTCTTGATATATCGTTTTATTGGATAACTCTCTCTCTCTCTCTCTCTCTCTTCTCATCCTCTCTCTCTCTCTCTCTCTCTCTCTCTCGTCTCCTCTCTCGTCTCTCCTCTCTTTCTAGCCTATTGTTTTCATATCTTTGTACAATTTCATTCTCCTTCCTTCTCTCTCTCCCTTTTTGTTCTCTCTGTCTGTCTATCTATCTGTCTGTCTGTCTATCTGTCTGTCTATTTTCCCCCTTCTACAATATTTCCCATTAATCAAATCTCTCTCTCTCTCGTACTCTCTTCTCCTTCTCTCTCTCTCTTCCCTTCTTTCTCTCTCTCGTCTCGTCTTCTCTCTTCTCGTCTCTCTCTCTGCTCTCTCTCTCCCCTCTACTTCTTCCCATTCTCTCTCTCTCTCTCTCTCTCTCTCTCTCCTCTCTCTCTCTCTCTCTCTCTCTCCTCTCTCTCTCTCTCTCTCTCTCTCCATTATCCTAACAGCTGTCTCTTCCCCTGTCACCCCTACAGCCTGGCAGGGTCCATGGCGGGGGCACAGAAGCAGGGTCTCGGCATGGGCATGACAGGGTTCTTCCTCATAGCACAGATGGCGGGGGCAGGATTCCTCGCCCTGCCTAGAGCCCTGGCAGACACAGGTGCGTGACAGGGGGGCGACAGTGAGGGGGGGGAAGGGAAGTGGGGGGGGTAGATAGGGTAATGGAAGGGAGGGAAGGGGAGGGGAGGTTAAAAGGGAGAGAGGTAGGGGGAAGGGTGTGTGTGGTGTGTGTGTGTGTGTGTGTGTGTGTATGTGCGGGTGTGTATTCATGTAGTTGTATTTTCCGTGGCCTGAGCTACACTGTTATGGCCCCGTCTCCATAGCAACATTTAATCCTTCATGCTTAGTGGTTAGTGTTGGGGGAAGCCACCACCCCGGGAGGCGGGTCACAAACCCCCGGCTGACGCCCGGTACCCATTCACTGCTCGGGTTGTAAGGAAACAGCCCATCTGTTTTCCGCTCCGCCCGGGGATCGAACCCGGGACTTCTCGGTTGTGAACCGAGCGTGCTTCCCCTACACTACGGAGTACCCTGTGTGTGTGTGTGTGTGTGTGTGTGTGTGTGTGTGTGTGTGTGTGTGTGTGTGTGTGTTCTCTGTTCCATATTATTACCTCCGCCAACGAAGTTGGAGAGGTTATGTTTTCACCCCGATCTGTCTGTCTGTCTGTCTGTCTGTCTGTCTGTCTGTCTGTCTGTCTGTCTGTCTGTCTGTTAGTGTACAGGATTTCTCGAAAAGTTACGAATAGATTTGGACCAAACTCGGTATACCAAGTCTATTTGGTATAAGGAAGAACTGATTTAATTTTGGATGAAATATATTGACAACTGTTGCCATGGCAACCAATTGATGAAATATTCGGCCGGAGGTATGCGCTCATACTGAGTGCCCCCCCCCCCCCCCCTAGTTTTCTTGTGTTTTTTTCCTTCCTTTTATTTCTATTGTACTCTCCTCCTCCTCCTCCTCCTCCTCCTCCTCCTCCTCCTCCTCCTCCTCCTCCTCCTCCTCCTCCTCCTCCTCCTCCTCCTGAACCTTAGGTGTGCTAGGAAATATATTTAGAACAGTCACCTTAAAAACCTGGTAAGTCATAATTTCTACCATATTTATGTGTTTCTATATTTATTAACTTGCTTTATCTGTTATGCTTTCTTCCTCTATTGCTTCCTTTATCACTCTCATTCGTTATTTTCTTAATTACTGCCTTGTTATGATTTATATTGTGTTTTGTGTGTGTGATAAGATAAGTCAGTGTCGTGTGGGAGAAGATATCTGTGTATGATTCACACACTCATGCTGACTGTCACTACTACTGCTACTACTACTACTACTACTACTACTACTACTACTACTACTACTACTACTACAATAATCTACGAATACAACTATTACCACTACACTAAAAAGAATTACCATTGCTTACTTCTACCACTACAACCACTACACTACTACTACTACCACTACAACTACTACTATTATTGCCACTACTGCTACTTCTACTGCCACCACTCATACCACCACCATCTTTTCTCTACACAATCAGACTTTCACATTCCAAATTAACCCCCACCCCCCTTCCCCCTCCCTTGTCGCCTCCGTGGTGCAGTGGCTAGCGTGCCTGGCTACGAATCTGCGGGCCCTGGTTCAATCCCGGGCCAGGGCAAGTCGGTGACCAGCCCACCCAGCTGTTCTTCCTTCCTTTCTGGGTTGATAAATGGGTACCTGGGGAAACCTGGGGAAGGTAACTGTGGTAACCCGGGTGTCACACTAGCCCTGTGTTCCGGGGTAACGGGTCCTCACCCACCACAGGCTCTAAGGGCTAATGCCACGGAGATGAGCACCGAGGCCACGCGCAGCATTGCGTATGCTTCCATCTTTACCTTACCCCCTCCCCCCCAAGAAAAAACCATACCCATAATTCTGTTACTTGTGTTATTTATATTCATTATTATTACTACTATTATTATTTCTATTATTCACGCACCCTTTTTCTCCTTATATGATCTCCTTATATTACAAATTAATCCCCACCCAAAAAAAAATACTCGAAATTTATATAATTTCAACCCTTATTTACACGGCCCTTATATTCTTCCCGCCCTTTGTACAGGAAGATGGGCGTGTCAGAAGGGCCTCCCCCGCCTATAGAAGCCGTGGGCGTGGGTGGCGTGGGCGTGAAGCAGGGCGGGCTGAGTGTGGCCATGACCGCCCTCATGTTGATAGCACAGATGGCCGGCGCCGGGTTCCTCTCCCTACCCAAGGCCCTGGCCAACTCTGGTGTGTGTGTGTGTCTGTGTGTGTGTGTGTGGGTGGTTGGGTTGGTGGGTGGGTGGGTGGGTGGGTGGGGGGGGTGTGGGTGGGTGGGTGTGGGTGTGTGTGTGGGGGGGGGTATGTGTGTGTGTGTGTGTGTGGGTGTGTGTGTGTATGTGGGTGGGGGTGTGTGTAGGGGGGGTATGTGTGTGTGTGTGGGCGTGGGTGTGTGTGTGTGCGTGTGCGTGTGCGTGTGCGTGTGCGTGTGCGTGTGTGTGTGTGTCATTCATTACACACATTCATATATACATACAAAAGCTGGATTCTATATATGTATTTCTCTTCTTTTTTTTCAATATACGTATAACTACTACTACTACTACTACTACTACTACTACTACTACTACTACTACTACTACTACTACTACTAACTTTTGCCTGCATATTGAATCATTCATTTTATTTTCATCTATTTATTATTTTTGTCTCGCTCCTCCTCACTCTACAAATTGACTTCTATTCCAAATTTTAAAACTCATATCCTTCTTTTAATAATAGACTCTGGTACAAAATCATTAATAATCCAAACTATTTCATTACTATTATTCCTGTTTATTATTCACTCTTTACAAACTCATTTATATTACAAAACTTTATGAATAACCTTCTCTTCTGTTTTTCATCCTTCTTATTGTCTCTACACATAGTTGTTCTCTATTTCCTACACTGTCCCCCTCCACCATGTAATCCCCCCCCCCCTATTAATCAATTTTCCATTAGTAACTATATATCTTACATGTCACCATTATCCATGCATGTAAGTTTAGGCGATACATTTTTTTCACATCATTCTTCTTTTTCACTTTTCTTTTCCTAATCTTCGTTTTCCTCCTCCTCTTTTCATCGTTAATCAATTTGTCATTAGTAATTTGTCAGGTCATTTCACTCCTTCCCCCCCTCCTACGCCTTCCCCCGTCACCCCCTCCGCCATGTAATTCCCCCCCTCCCCCCTTCCCCCAGGCTGGCTGGGTGTGGCCATGATAGGTGTGTTCTGCGTGGGCATTGGGTTCTCGGGCACCCGTCTGGGGGCGTGTTGGGTGATGCTGGAGACACGCTGGCCCGAACGCTACGCCCAGGGGTCCCGCCAGGCCTACATGGATATTGCCGCGCAGGCCATGGGCAAGGCGGGCAGGTGAGAGGGGGTGTGGGGGTAGGACATCCATCTAGGAGAGCCTATATAATAATTTAGGGCGTCGGTAGCAAAGTGGTTAGCGTCTCCGAGTGGCGTGCTCGGTGACCCGAGTTTGATCCCCGATGAGAGCACAAAATCCACTTAAAATCTCCCGGCAACCGTTGAGTGGCCCAGAACACCCACACGCTGTCCATTAACTCTACCTTGGATGGCGAGTGCATCTGAGGACACAGGGGGGCGGCATGAGCCTCTAATCACAGGCGTCACTATAACAATCCTGCCTGCGCCACCACGGGCGAGGACCAACCATCACAGCCCTCAAGTGTGCCTCCAGGGCCTGCCATCTCACCCCTGGAGCTCACTGCCTACACGCGCTATAGGCACAAATGTAAAAATAATAAAAAATGAATAAAAGAGGTAGGCTACTACAAACCCAGGCAGGTGGGGCACATTAGTCTTGTTTGCCCTTTTTCTATGTTTCTCCGTATATATAGTAATCACCCTAATTTCACCCTTTTTACACACTAACCCCCCTGTATCACCCCTCTGTGTTGCCCCTGCAGAGTGGTGGCGTTGGTGAGTGTGTTCCTGGCACTGTTCGGCACCAGCATCGTGTACCTCATCCTGATGTCCTCCTTCCTAAGTGAACTGGTGCCCGACCTCTCCGTGTGTGAGTGGCTCCTCATCGTGGGCGCCGTGGTCATACCCCTCACCTGGCTAGGCACGCCCAAGGACTTCTGGTGAGCCCTTAGACACTGACCTTACTTAACTGTCTATCTCCTGTTAGTTTAGCCGAGGTTAGTTTAGTGATTTAGGCTGTCACTAAACTAACCTCGGCTAAACTTTGAATAGCGGGGGTTAGTTTAGCCGAGGTTAGTTTAGTGATTTAGGCTGTCACTAAACTAACCTCGGCTAAACTTTGAATAGCGGGGGTTAGTTTAGCCGAGGTTAGTTTAGTGATTTAGGCTGTCACTAAACTAACCTCGGCTAAACTTTGAATAGCGGGGGTTAGTTTAGCCGAGGTTAGTTTAGTGATTTAGGCTGTCACTAAACTAACCTCGGCTAAACTTTGAATAGCGGGGGTTAGTTTAGCCGAGGTTAGTTTAGTGATTTAGGCCGTCACTAAACTAACCTCGGCTAAACTTTGAATAGCGGGGGTTAGTTTCCTCCCTCCTTTCCTACCCTCCTACTCCACCCTCTCTCATAACCTTCCTTCTCTTCCTTCCTACCTTCCTTTCCTTCTCTTCCTTCCTACCTTCCTTTCCTTCTCTTCCTCCCTACCTTCCTTTCCTTCTCTTCCTTATCTCCTTCCCTAATAACCCTCTATAACCCCACCATCTCATTCACTGCCTTCCCTCCTTCACCCACTCCTGCAGGCAATCGTCCGTCATCGCCGCCGCCTGCACCGCCTTCGCCTGCGTGGTCATATTCGTAGAGCTGATCGTGGAGGCTCCCGACTACCCCGACCCCGTATTCAAGAACCCCACCGTGTACACCTTCGCCCTCGGGTTTGGCGCCATTCTCTTCGCCTTCGGGGGAGCCTCTGTGTTTCCCACTATCCAGAATGACATGGGGGGATAGAACGCTCTTTGGCAGGAGTGTCGTGTTTGCTTTTGCTGGTAAGTGCTTGTTAATTTCTTACTACTTAAAGATTACATTATACACCCACACACATTTCTCGCATGGGTGTCTCAAATGGGGATTAATATTACTAATACTGAAAATACTAATACTGATCGTTGTATTGAAGTAATGATTAATCTAGCAATGCCTGTCATATTGTTATGTTTGTATAAGTTTTTTCAATTTTTGGTTTTTAAGGAATATCTGGAAGTATCATGTCATTGTGAATTGGCTGAAATAGGGACTTTAATCACTGTAAATGAAAACTGACTCCAGATTCGTGTTCAAACATGCCCGATAACTGCTAGCAACTAATTTTCAAGCAAATCTATTTGTCGAAAAATATTGCAAATTTTGCAAGGGGTATACCTTGAAAAAATTGCAATATTTTTTGAAAAATAGATTTGCTTGAAAATGAGTGAAAAATTTAAATTTTTAACAGTTTTTCGGGCATGCTGAACACGACTCTGGAGTCAGTTTTTAGTTACAATGATTACAAGTCCCTATTTCAGCCAATTTCAACCTTTATTTTTTTGTTTATTGGAAAAAAGGGACTTCTAATCATTGTAACTGAAAACTGACCCCAGAGTCGTGTTCAGCATGCCGATAACTGATAGAACTCAAATTTTCAAGCAAATCTATTTTTCAAAAAAAAATACAAAATTTTTCAATATTTTTAGAAAAAATAGATTTGCTTTTTAAAATGAGTTGGCTAGCAGTTATCGGGCATGCTGAACAACGACTCTGGAGTCAGTTTTCAGTTACAATGATTAGAAGTCCCTATTTCAGCCAATTCACAAGACATGATACTTCCAGATATTCCCAAAATCGTGTTCACCAAACCCCCACCCTGCCTTTGACCTATGACCCTATTACAGGCCCACTGGTGATGTATTGCCCCTGGCGTTGGCGGGTTACGCGATCATAGGCTTCGAAGTGGATAGCAACATCCTTCTGAACGTGGCGACCAGTAAGCCAATTATCCAGGCCGCCATTGTGCTGGAGATTATCAACCTTATTGGCACCTACATCATCGCCTGTAACCCGATCTTCCAAATATGTGAAGAACAGCTCAATATGGACCCTAGTAAGTATGTGTGTTTACCTAGACTCGCCGCACGTTAAGTTGGCGAAAATGTTGCCCCTTCCGAACGCACGGGATTGGCTGAGGTGTTGGGTGTTGGGTGAGAGGACACACTACCAATCACCACCGTCGGCGCTTCCCGTCGATCGAGTGTTCGTCACTCCAAAGTGGCAGTGTGGACAGCATGCCGACCAGCAAAATGTAACCGCATGCACACCACTCTGGCCACGGCATTGCCCGTCGGCAAGCACCGACGCGAAGCGCCGACGGTGGTGAGTGGTAGTGTGTACGGGGCTAAATTACTCCAAGTTCCGCCCTAAAGCCCCAACACCCAACACCTCAGCCCTAAAGCCCAAAACAACGCCTAGCCTAAAACCCAACACCCCAAAACCCCCAGCCCTAAAGCCCCAACACCCAAGCCCCCTTTAAAACCCCAAACACCCAAACCTCACCCCCAAAAACCCCAACACCCAACCCTCAGCCCTAAAGCCCCAACACCCAACACCTCAGCCCCAAAGCCCCAACACCCAACACCTCAGCCTAAAAAACCCCCCCAAAAACTCAGCCCTAAAGCCCCAACACCAACACCTTTAGCCCTAAAGCCCCAACACCAACACCTCAGCCTAAAGCCCAAAACCCAACACCCAGCCCTAAAGCCCAAACCCCACCACCTAAAGCCCAAACAAAACCCCAGCCCTAAAGCCCCAACCCCAAACCACCCAACACCTCAGCCCCAAAGGCCCCAACACCCAACACCTCAAGCCCTAAAGCCCCAACACCCAAACCACCCAGCCCTAAAGCCCCAAACCCATAAAAAAAACCCAGCCCAAAGCCCCAAAACCCAACACCTCACCCTAAAGCCCCCAAAACCCAACACCTCCCCAAAAACCCAAACCCAAAACCTCACCCTAAACCCAAAAACCCAACACCTCACCCCCAAAGCCCCAACACCCAAACCCACCCCACCCCCAAAGCCCCCCCCCCCCTGTTTAAAGGTGGGGGGTTCCGGGGGCGGTGGGCATTGGGTTCTGGGGGCACCCGTCTGGGGGCGTGTTGGGTGATGCTGGAGCCCTGGCCCGAACGCTACCCCCCAGGGGTCCCCCGCCAGGCCTACATGGATTTGCCGCGCAGGCCATGGCAGGGGGGCGGGTAAGGGGGGGGTGGGGGTAGGACATCATCTAGGAACCTATTAATAATTTAGGGCGTCGGTAGAAAGGGGGTTAGCGTCTCCAGTGGCGTGCTCGGTGCCCATTTGACCCCATGAGACCCAAAAAAATCCCTTAAATCCCCCGGGCAACCGTTAGGGGCCCCAGAACCCCACACGCTTCCTTTACTCTATTTTGAGGGGCGAGTGCATCTGAGGACACAGGGGGGCGGCTGGCCTCTAATCACAGGCTCACTAAAACAATCCCCCTCGCCACCCGGGCGAGGCCCAAAACCCATCACAGCCCTAAATGTGCCCCCGGGCCTGCCACTCACCCCTGGACTCACTGCCTACCGCGCTATAGGCACAAATGTAAAAATAAAAAAAATAAATAAAAGAGGTAGGCTACTACAAACCGGGAGGTGGGGCCCTTAGTCTTGTTTCCCTTTTTCTATTTTCTCCGTATATATATAATCCCCAATTTCACCCTTTTTACACACAAACCCCCCCCTGTATCACCCCTCTGTTTGCCCCTGCAAAGTGGTGGCGTTGGTGAGTGTTTCCGGGCACTTTCGGCCCAGCTCTGTACCTCACCTGATTCCCCCTTCCCTGAGTAAAACGGTGCCCGACCTCCCCGTGGGGTGAGTGCTCCTTCGGGGGGCGCCGGGTCATACCCCTCCCTGGCAGGCCCCCCAAAGGACTTCTGGTGACCCCCTTAAAACACTGACCTTATTAACTGTCATCTCCTGTTAGTTTACCCATTGTTTTTTTGGCTGTCACTAAACAAACCCGGCAAAACTTTAAATACGGGGGTTGTTTAGCCGAGGTTTTTTTGTGTTTTGGCTGTCACTAACTAACCTGGGGCTAAATTTTTGATAGGGGGGGTTTTTTTTGCCGGGGTTTTTTTAGTGATTTGGCTGTCCAAAACAAAACCTCGGCTAAACTTTGAAAGCGGGGTTAGTTTAGCCGAGGTTAGTTTGGGATTTGGGCGTCACAAAACTAACCTCGGCTAACTTTAATAGGGGGGGGTTTTATTTTTCCCGGTTTTTTTTAGTGATTTGGGGCTGTCACTAACAAACCTCGCTAAAACTTTAAATAGCGGGGGTTATTTAAAACCGAGGTTAGTTTATGATTTGGGCCCGTCCCTAAACTAACCTCGGCAAAACTTTAAATAGGGGGGGTTTGTTTCCTCCCCCCTTTCCTACCCTCCTCTCCACCCTCTCTCTAACCTTTCCTTCTTTTCCCTTCCTCCCTTTCCTTTCCTTCTTTTCCTTCCTCCTTCCTTTCCTTCTTTTCCCCCCTACCTTCCTTTCCTTCTTTTCCTTATCCCTTTCCCTAAAAACCCTCTATAACCCCACCATCTCTTCACTCCCTTTCCCCCCTTCACCCACTCCGCAGGCAATCGCCTCATCGCCGCCCCTGCCCGCCTTCGCCTCGGGGTCATATTCGTAGAGCTTCGGGGGAGGCTCCCGACTACCCCGACCCCGTATTCAAAAACCCCCCCCCCGTGTACACCTTCGCCCTCGGGTTTGGCCCATTCTCTTCGCCTTCGGGGGAGCCTCTGTGTTTCCCCCTACCAGAATGACATGGCGGTAGAACCCTTTGGCAGGGTTCGTTTTTTGCTTTTGCTGGAAAGTGCTTGTTAATTTTTTCACTTAAAGATTACATTATACCCCCAAAACAACATTTCTCGCGGGGTGTCTCAAAGGGGATTAATATTACAAATACTAAATACAAACTGATCGTTGTATTAAAGAAATATTAATCTAGAAATGCCTTCATATTTTTTGTCTTGTAGTAATTTTGTCAAATTTTGGGGTTTAAGGAATTCTGGAAGTACTGTCATTGTGAATTGGCTGAAATAGGGACTTCAAATCCTGTAACAAAAACGACTCCAGATTCGTGTTCAAGGCTGCCCGATAACTGCTAGCAACTTTTTTTTTTTTTTAAACAAATCTATTTGTCAAAAAATATTGCAAATTTTGAAAGGGGGTACACCTTAAAAAAATTGCAATTTTTTTGAAAATAATTTGCTTGAAAATATGAAATTAATTTTTACATTATCGGGCATGTAAACACACTCTGGAGTCATTTTTTTAGTTACATGTTTAAAAGCCCCCTATTTCACCCAAATTTTCAACCTTGATTTTTTTTTTTGTGGGGAAAATAGGGATTCTAATCATTGTAACTGAAAAACTGACTCCAATTCGGTTCAGCGCCCGAAAACTGCAGAAACTCATTTTCAAGAAAATCTTTTTTTTTCAAAAAAAAAATAAAAATTTTTTGCAATATTTTTAGAAAAATAGTTTTTTGCTTGAAAATGATTCAGCAGTTATCGGGCATGTGAAAAAACCTCGGGATCTTTTCAGTTACAATGTTTAAAATCCCTATTTCAGCCAATTCACAATGACTGATCTTCCAGATTTCCCTTTAAAGCGTTTTCACCCCCACCACCCTGACCTTTGACTATGACCCTTTACGGCTCTGGTGGTTTTGCCCGTGCGTTGGGGGTTTAAACGCATCATAGGCTTCGAAGTGGATAGCAACATCCTTCTAAGGGGGCGACCTAGCCAATTAAAAGGCCCGCCATTGTGCTGGAGATTATCACCTTTTGGCACCTACTCATCGCCTGAAACCCATTTTCCCAAATAGGGAAAGAACACTCAATATGGACCCTATAAGTATGTGTGTTTCCCTAACTCGTCGCACGTTAAGTTGCGAAATTTTTTCCCCTTCCCCGCACGGTTGGCTGGGGTGTTGGTGTTGGGTGAGAGGCACACTACCAATCACCACCGTCGGCGCTTCCCTCGATCGAGTGTTTTGTCACTCCCAAAATGGCAGGGGACAGCATGTCGACCAGCAAAAAAAGTAACCCCTGCACCCACTTGGGCCCCGGCATTGCCCGTCGGCAAGCACCGACGCGAAGCGCCGACGGTGGGGGATTGGGTAGTGTGTACGGGGGTAAATTACTCCAATTTTTGCCCTAAAGCCCCAACCCCCACACCTCAGCCCTAAAGCCCCAACACCCAACCCCAGCCCTAAACCCCAAAACCCAACGCCTCAGCCCTAAAGCCCCAAAACCCAACGCCTCAGCCTAAAACCCCACACCCCACCCCAGCCCAAAGCCCCAACACCCAACGCCTCACCCTAAACCCCCAAAACCCAAAGCCCCCAGCCCTAAAGCCCCAACACCCAAAAACCTCAGCCCTAAACCCCACACCTCAGCCCTAAACCCCAAACCCAAAACCCACCCTAAAGCCCCAACACCCAAACCTCAGCCCCAAAACCCAACACCCACACCTACCCCCAAAGCCCCCAAAACCCCAAAACCTCAGCCCTAAAACCCACACCTCAGCCCTAAAGCCCCAAAACCCCAGCCCCAAAACCCCAACCCCACCCTCGCCCTAAAGCCCCAAAACCCAACCCTCACCCCTAAAACCCCACACCCAAAACCTCAGCCCCCAAAACCCCAACACCCACACCTCACCCAAAGCCCCAACCCCAACCTCACCCCCCAAAACCCCAACCCCAACACCTCAGCCCTAAACCCAAACCCCCCGCCCCCAAAGCCCAAAACCCCCCAAAAAACCTCAGCCCTAAAACCCCCAAAACCCACACCTCACCCCAAAGCCCCAACCCCAAACCTCAGCCAAAGCCCCAACACCCAACACTCGCCCTAAAGCCCCCCAAAACCCTCACCTAAAGCCCCAACACCCAACACCTCAGCCCTAAACCCAACACCCAACACCTCACCCTAAAGCCCCAAAACCCCCAAAACCTCGCCCTAAAGCCCCAAAACCCCAAAACCCTCCCCCTAAAGCCCCACACCCAACACTCACCCCCAAAGCCCCAACAAAACCCAAAACCCCAGCCCTAAACCCCCAACACCCAACACCTCACCCCCAAAACCCAACACCCCGCAACCCCACCCCTAAACCCCAAAACCCAAAACCTCGCCCTAAACCCCAACACCCAAAACCTCACCCCCAAAGCCCCAACACCCAACCCCCGCCCCAAACCCCCCAAAACCCAACACCTCAGCCCAACCCCCCCCAAACCCCCAAAACCCCCCCCCAAACCCCAAAACCCCAAAACCTCACCCCTAAAGCCCCAAAACCCCAACCTCAGCCCCAAAGCCCCAACACCCAAAACCTCAGCCCAAAACCCCAAAACCCCCCCCTCACCCCCAAAACCCCAAAACCCAACCCCAGCCCCAAAACCCCCAACACCCAACACCTCAGCCCTAAAGCCCCAACACCCAACACCCAGCCCTAAAGCCCCCAACAAACCCAACACCTCACCCCTAAAGCCCCAAACCCAACACCTCACCCAAGCCCCAAAACCCAAACCTCCCCCTAAAGCCCCAAAACCCCAACACCCAGCCCCAAGCCCCAACACCCCACCTCAGCCCTAAAGCCCCAACACCCAAAACCTCAGCCCTAAGCCCAAAACCCAAAACCTCACCCCCAAAGCCCCAAAACCCACACCTCAGCCCTAAAGCCCCACCCAACACCTCGCCCTAAAGCCCCCAAAACCCAACACCTCACCTAAAGCCCCAACACCCACCTCACCCCTAAAGCCCCCCCCCAACACCCCAACACCTCAGCCCTAAAGCCCCAACACCCAACACCTCACCTAAAGCCCCAACACCCAACGCCTCACCCCTAAAACCCCAACACCCAACCCCACCCAACCCCCAAAACCCAACACCTCAGCCCTAAAGCCCCAAACCCAAAACCTCAGCCCCAAAGCCCCAAACCCCAAAACCTCACCCCCAAAGCCCCAAAACCCCAAACCCCACCCAAAGCCCCCAAAACCCAAACACCCCCCTAAGCCCCAACACCCAAAACCTCAGCCAAAGCCGCCCTTTTCGCAAAAATTAAATTGCGGCGAGTATATTTCTGTCTGTCTTCTGTTTTGAAAAGTTTAAAAAAAAAAAACTTCACCTTAATTTTTTCCCCTCCTCCTCCATCTCCACCTCCTCCCCCTCCTCCCTTTTCCTCCTCCTCCCCCCTCCTCCTCCCCCTCCTCCTCCCCTCCTCCTCCTCCTCCTCCTCCTCCTCCCCCTCCCACGAGGGGGTAACGTAGTTTACCTCGATTTTCAAAAAGCGTTTCGACAAAATTTCCCCATAACGTCCCCCATTAGCAAAATAAAACTCTGGTATAACAGCCATCTTTTTGATTGGATAAAAACTGGGTGTCAGATGTAAACAAAGGGTGGGAAAATGGGAAAATTTTTCTGACTGACCAGTGTAAAAAGTGGTGTTCCTCAAGGATCTTTTTCGGGGCCCATCCTGTTTTTAAAATACATAAAAACATTGCGAGGGGAAACACATCGGATATCGAAATTTGCTATACACGAAAATCACAAAAATAGCCTCAAGAATCCAGCGCCAACTCATACAAAAAGACTTAAACACGCTAACAGAATGGTCAAAAAAAGGCAAAAGAATTTCAACCTTACAAATGCCTGCTTGACAAACCCTTTACTACAATCGGAAAAACAAACCCCATAAAAATTTTCGTGATGAACATTTCCAACTAACAAGTGTTATAAAGAAAAAAAATTAGGGGGTTATAACTGGGAAAAATCTAAACCGAATAACCAAATTATGAGGTAGTAAAAACGCAAAAAAAAATTGGGTTTGGTTTTTTTTGGACAACTTTCTTTTAATCTGAAAAAGTTTACCACTCTTTTTAAAAATCGCTTGTTCGCCCCATCTAGAAAACTGTGTGCATTCCCGGCACCTTTTTATAAAAAAGGGCTAATAACAGAAAAAAAACAGCGCAGAGTAACCCAAAAAGATACCTAATGCGTAATAAAACGCGAAAATCGGCTAAAGAACTTAAATTATTCCCCCTAAAAAAAACGAAGGGTAAAGGGGACCTCTCGAAGTATTTAAAATCTTCAATGGATTTACGAAAGTATCCCGAAAATCTTTTCACGCTAGACCGTCAAGCTCAAATAGAAAAAACGGATTTAAAAAAACAGGAAACGGTTTGTAACGAAAGAAGCAAAGTACTTCTTCACAAACCCTGTTGTAAATTGGAATGGGGGTGCCCTCGACTAGTAAACTCAAAAACAATAAATATTTAAAAAACCCTCGATAAAATTTCATACCAAATCCCGTTGTCACTGTTTTTCTCGGAATAATAAATTTATCTCGCGGGCCTCTGATACTTACACTCTTGCGTAAAATGATTGCGAGTCGCGTCTACACAACCCCCCCCACAAAGTCCAGAGCCCGATAAACGGGCACTACTACAAAAAATTTTGACCTTACGGGGTGTGGGTTTTATAAGGGCCCTTCGTTAGTGACCACCATCGGGGTTTATATACCAGGGGCCTGCTGCAGGGGCATTGAAGTGCACGGGGTCCTACTTGGGAAAATGCATCCCCAGTTGGGTTGAACGGGGCTGGGGGCCCGATTGACTGCTGCCCTCCCAAGAAAGCGCCAGGCAAGGGTCCGCACCACCCTTTAACTTCCACACTGAGCCTACACCAACACTACTTAGACCCATAACACACACGATAGCCCCGAGTTAAAGGGTTTCCACTATATCTCGACTTGCGGGTTTTGGGCCTAAGGGCCTGTCGTTGTGACCACCATCGGGTTTAAGGGACCAGGGGGCACTGCGCAGGAGGGATTTAAATGTACGGCGTCCTACATGGGAAATACACAATCCGCGTGGGTTGAACGGAGCTGGGCCTGATTGACTGCTGCCTCCCAAAAAGCGCCAGGCAAGGCCGCACCACCCTTTCCCACACTTGTTCCACCATTACAAAACCACAAACATGACCTATCATCAGCACTAAACTACCCCCCAAAATAGTAGTAGTTACCATAGATTTTCGCTTTCCCAAATTTCCTCCAAATTCCTCATTTTTTTTAACTGCATGGTATCACTTCATTTCCGGCCAGCTTCGGTGGGGGGATGGGGGGGTGGGGGGGACCTTCTCTTTCCTATCCCTTTTTCTCTTATCTCTGTTATGTAGTTATTTTAAAACAAACAGCCTTGTAGGACCTATCGGTCTGTTGCTGTTTGTGGGGTTTCCCTTTTTAATCCTTTTTAAAAAAAAAAACCTCCTTCTCCCCATCACCACCACCCCCACCCCACCCCACCACCACCACCCCACCAGGGTTCGGGTGCGTCGCTGTGTTTCAGGACCTGCGTGGTTTGGGAGTAGGGTCATCCCGGGTCTGGCTATTCCCAAACTTTGACAAGATCCTGAACCTGTTTTGGGCGGGTCCACCGTGACTGCGACCTCCCCTGCCCCTCGCCCACCTCAGGCTGGCAGACTGAAGGGGACTAAGGGCTAGTAGGGGGACGCAGTACCCGGATTAATGACTTACCTGTTTAGCTCCTGAATTAATTTATCTATTTAAAACAAAAAAATGCCTTGTTAGATCTACTGTTATTATTATTATTATTTTATTTTTACATCTGTTTTATCTTCCTTCCTTCTGTTTATCTGTTAAATGTACCGCTTTTTTCTGTTTGGTTTTATTGGTATGAGTTGTTTTACCGTAGATAACAGTAAAGTCGCCACCTGCACCAATGTCGCCAGGCGCCATATATTACGAATGATAGCCTCACTACTGCTGTGTCTGTGCCACTGAAGATAATACACAGTAGTTTATATCATGACTGTATAATCTACTGTTTCAGCGTTGTTTTATGCTTTGTAGCTGCAAGTATAGACGGTTTACAATTTCACTACTCGTTTTTTTTCGGGCGACGACGACAGCGGTAAGACACTCAGTAAATAAACACTAGATGGCGACTCTACTGTTGGTAGCCACTTTGTAGATATTTTTTTTATTTGTTCATTTATAGCCCTACGATGACACAGATGAAGACACAAAATGACACAGACTCTCCAGATAGCCCCTTCTAACTGTCCTGAAATCATGGATGTAGCAAATGTAACTATTAACGCCACCACACGGCTGTAAACAGAAAAAAAAGTTGTCCTGGCGACTTTACTGTTATCTACGGTAGGCCTATTTTTTTTATTGCATTTTTTTCTTCCTCTTTTCTACTCTCTCTCTTATTCTTACTACATTTTTTTCCCTCTCTCTCTCTCTCTCTCTCTCTCACTCTCTCCCTTCTCTCTCTCCGTCACTACCTACCTCCTTCCCTCCCTCTTAACTCTCTCTCTCATTCACTCAATCACTCCTTCTCTCCCTTACTACCTTATTTCTCCCTCCTCTCTCTCTCTCTCTCTCCTCTCTCTCTCTCTCTCTCTCTCTCTCTCTCTCCTTCTCTCTCTCTCTCTCTCTCTCTGTCTTGTCTCTTCTCTATCTCTATCTCTATCTCTATCTCTTCTCTGTCTCTGTCTCTTCCCCCCTCTCTCTCTCTCTCCTCTCTCCTCTCTCTCTCTCTCCCCTCTCTCTCTCTCTCTCTCTCTCTCTCTCCTCCTCTCTCTCCTCTCCTCTCTCTCTCTCTCTCTCTCTCTCTCTCTCTCTCTCTCTCCTCTCTCCTCTACTCCCTTCCCTCCCACCTCTCACCCTCTCTCTCTCCTCCCCCCCCTCTCACACCCTCCCGCGCACTCCCAGGTTCGTGCCGCTGTGGGAGAGGGTGGCGCTGATCCTGATCGGGGTCGTGGGCGTGGTGGGCGGGGTGGTGTCCACGGTCACGGCCTTCATGGACATCCTGAACCCAGACTCTATGGGGCAGTCTTGCTTCTTAGACTTCCACCCTATACAACCAGCTGACTAGGGTGTGTAGAGGTAGTTAGGGTTGTAGTTATAGTAGTAGTAGTAGTAGTAGTACTAGTAGTTGTAGTTGTAGTTGTAGTAGTAGTAGTAGTAGTAGTGGTTATGAATAGTTGTTACTTCCAAAAGTCTAACCTTAACTGCTAACTAGTGTGTGTGTAGGGTGATTAGAGTAGTAGTAGTAGTAGTAGTAGTAGTGGTAGTGGTATAAGTAGTAGTAGTAGTAGTGGTGGTGGTCTTGCTTCTTACACGTCCACCCTTAACAACCAGCTGTAAGGGTGTGTATAGGTAGTTGGGGAAGTGGTGGTTGTAGTAGTAGTAGTAGTAGTAGTAGTTGTTGTAGTTACCATATCAAAGAAACTGTTCATACTAATATAATTCTATTTCATTCTTTATAGGATGTGTTAAGAGCGGTAGGCTAGTGATGTAGTGGGACCAGCTTCATTACACTGTCAATCTAGAGGAGTTAGGTTAGGTTAGGTTAGGTTAGGTTACAGCAGACTCAGTTATACCAGATATCAGTTATATACCAGATATCAGTTATATACCAGACTGTCAGTTATACACCAGATATCAGTTATATACCAGACTGTCAGTTATATACCAGACTGTCAGTTATACCAGATATCAGTTATATACCAGACTGTCAGTTATATACCAGACTGTCAGTTATATACCAGACTGTCAGTTATATACCAGACTGTCAGTTATACACCAGATATCAGTTATATACCAGACTGTCAGTTATATACCAGACTGTCAGTTATACCAGATATCAGTTATATACCAGATATCAGTTATATACCAGACTGTCAGTTATATACCAGATATCAGTTATATACCAGACTGTCAGTTATATACCAGACTGTCAGTTATATACCAGACTGTCAGTTATATACCAGACTGTCAGTTATATACCAGACTGTCAGTTATACCAGATATCAGTTATATACCAGACTGTCAGTTATACCAGATATCAGTTATATACCAGACTGTCAGTTATACCAGATATCAGTTATATACCAGACTGTCAGTTATACCAGATATCAGTTATATACCAGACTGTCAGTTATATACCAGACTGTCAGTTATACCAGATATCAGTTATATACCAGACTGTCAGTTATACCAGATATCAGTTATATACCAGACTGTCAGTTATATACCAGACTGTCAGTTATATACCAGACTGTCAGTTATACCAGACTGTCAGTTATACCAGATATCAGTTATATACCAGACTGTCAGTTATACCAGATATCAGTTATATACCAGACTGTCAGTTATATACCAGACTGTCAGTTATACCAGACTGTCAGTTATATACCAGACTGTCAGTTATACCAGATATCAGTTATATACCAGACTGTCAGTTATACCAGATATCAGTTATATACCAGACTGCCAGTTATACCAGATATCAGTTATATACCAGACTGTCAGTTTAAGCCGGTCCGACTATAGGCTGTAGTAGTAGTAGTAGTAGTAGTAGTAGTAGTAGTAGTAGTAGTAGTAGTAGTAGTAGTAGTAGTAGTAGATACTTCCCAAAAAAATAGTTCATAGTTACCTAACTAACTATTTAACACTGTAGTATCTCTGTAGTATTTTCTTATGTATTCTGTAGTAGTAGTAGTAGTAGTAGTAGTAGTAGTAGTAGTAGTGTGTGTATATACTAATGTTTTGTACTTCTATGTATTCCTGTAGTATTACTTTCCTGTGTAGATAGATCAGTAAATATTTCTTCTTTATATATGATTTTTTGCTTGTCATTTATATGTCTGTATATGTCTGAAAGAGAGTAGTAGTAGTAGTAGTAGTAGTAGTAGTAGTAGTAGTAGTAGTAGTAGTAGTAGTAGTAGTAGTAGTAGTGGTAGTAGTAGTAGTAGTAGTAGTAGTAGTGGTAGTAGTAGTAGTAGTGGTAGTAGTAGTAGTAGTAGTAGTAGTAGTGGTAGTAGTAGTGGTAGTAGTAGTAGTAGTAGTAGTAGTAGTAGTAGTAGTAGTTGTAGTAGTAAGAGTAGTAGTAGCAGTAGTAGTTGCTGTTATTATTATTATTATTATTATTATTATTATTACGTAAAAATAAGGAAAATAATCTATCGAAGCATAAAAAGTCGGGGATTTAATACACATAATTTAACGTCATTTACCAAACCATTACTTTCCATTATAAACTAGAAATGTTAACTAATTGATATAGGTTGTGCTAGAATACAATTAGATAGATAGATATATACAACTAGGTAGATAGATAGATAGGTAGACAGATAGATAGATAAATTGATAGGTAGATAGATAGATACAAATAAGTAGATAGATAGATAGAGATTGATTGATAGATAGATAGGTAGATAGATAGATAGATACAAATAGGTAGATAGATAGATACAAATAGGTAGATAGATAGATACAAATAGGTAGATAGATAGATACAAATAGGTAGATAGATAGATACAAATAGGTAGATAGATAGATACAAATAGGTAGATAGATAGATAAAATAGGTAGATAGATTTGATACAAATAGGATAGATAGATAGATATGATTAGATAGAGATTGATTGATAAGATAGATAGATATGGTAGATAGATAGATACAAATAGGTAGATAGATAGATACAAATAGGTAGATAGATAGATACAAATAGGTAGATAGATAGATAGATAGATAGAGATTGATTGATAGATAGATAGATAGGTGGATAGATAGATAGATACAAATAGGTAGATAGATAGATACAAATAGGTAGATAGATAGATACAAATAGGTAGATAGATAGATACAAATAGGTAGATAGATAGATAGATAGATAGAGATTGATTGATAGATAGATAGATAGGTGGATAGATAGATAGATACAAATAGGTAGATAGATAGATACAAATAGGTAGATAGATAGATAGATAGATAGATAGGTGGATAGATAGATAGATACAAATAGGTAGATAGATAGATACAAATAGGTAGATAGATAGATAGATAGATAGAGATTGATAGATAGATAGATAGATAGGTAGATAGATGGATAGATACAAATAGGTAGATAGATAGATAGATAGATAGATAGGTGGATAGATAGATAGATACAAATAGGTAGATAGATAGATACAAATAGGTAGATAGATAGATAGATAGATAGAGATTGATAGATAGATAGATAGATAGGTAGATAGATGGATAGATACAAATAGGTAGATAGATAGATAGATAGATAGAGATTGTAGATAGATAGATAGATAGGTAGATAGATAGATAGATACAAATAGGTAGATAGATAGATAGATAGATAGAGATTGATAGATAGATAGCAAGATAGATAGATAGATACAAATAGGTAGATAGATAGATAGAGATTGATAGGTAGATAGATAGATAGGTAGACATATAGATAGATAAATTGATAGATAGATAGATTGATAGATAGATAGATAGATAGGTAGATAGATAGATAGATAGATAGGTAGACATATAGATAGATAAATTGATAGATAGATAGATTGATAGGTAGATAGATAGATAAGAGTGATAGAATATTAGATAGATAAATGGAACTCATATATATTAAAAGTAAATGATTTTTCTCCTTGTGACATCAGTAAATTAATATAGACGTGAGGATAAGAGAAGGAACTAGAAAAACAAATACTATTTATAATACTGAAATACTGGTAGATAGATAGATAGACTGGATAGATAGATAGATAGATAGATAGACTGAATAGATAGATATATATATAGATAGATAGATAGACTGAATAGATAGATAGATAGATATATAGATAGATAGATAGACTGAATAGATAGATAGATAGACTGAATAGATAGATAGATAGATATATAGATAGATAGATAGACTGAATAGATAGATATATAGATAGATAGACTAGATAGATAGATAGACTAGATAGATAGATAGATATATAGATAGATATATAGATAGATAGATAGACTGAATAGATAGATAGATAAATGGAACTCACATACATATATAAAAACAACTAAATTTTATCCTTGTGACCTCAGGAAATTAATATAGACGTGAGGATAAGAGAAGGAAGTAGAAATACAGGATGTAAAAATATGGCTTGTAGTGGTCATCAGGAAATTACTAAGACTAGGAACCATAAGAGAAATATGCTAAAATGCAGAAATATAGCGAAGTATTTTTTTATCAGCATCAGGAAATTATTAGGAGACTAAGAATGCTGAAGGAAAAAAAAAATATATAGAAAAAAAGAAAAAAAAATTCCTTATATATTTAATAATTAATTGTTTTATTTATTTATTATTATATTTATATACGTATATATATTTTTTTTTATATAATTTACATTTTTACTAATACTAATAATACTACCGTAGATAACAGTCAAGTCGCCACCTGCAGTCATGTCGCCAGGCGCCAAATATTACGTATTATAGCCTCACTACTGCTGTGTCTGTGCCACTGAAGATGATACACAGTAGTTTATATCATGACTGTATAATCTACCCTGTTTCAGCGTTGTTTTATGCTTTGTATCTGCAAGTATAGACGCTTTCAAATTTCGCTACGCTTTTTTTTTTCGGGCGACGACGACAGCGGTACGTCACTCAGTAAATAAACACTAGATGGCGACTCTACTGTTGGTAGCCACTTTGTAGATATTTTTATAATTTGTTCATTTATAGCCCTACTATGACACAGATGAAGACACAAAATGACACAGACTCTCCAGATAGCCCCTTCTAACTGTCCTGAAATCATGGATGTAGCAATGTAACTATTACGCCACCACACGGCTGTAAACAGAAAAAAAAGTTGTCCTGGCGACTTTACTGTTATCTACGGTAATGAGGTTATATAATGTAATATAGAATGTAATACTAATGAGGTTAGGCATGATAATTAAGAGACAAGAAGACAGGCATAAACAAAATGGTAGATTAACTTAACAAAAAATAAGCAAGACATTTTTTTCCTTACCTTAGTAGCGCTGGCAATCCTCCTGGACCACTTTCTCTGCCAATAAACTTCGCCTGATCAAACCCTCTATCTCTCCATGGTCAAATCCTTACCACTCTACTAGACGTTGGGAGACTGCTCTCACACGCTGACGCATAGGCCATACCAACCTCACACACTCCTATCTCATGTCACGCTCCTCCCCAACCCTCTGCACACCCTGTCACGCTCCTCCCCAACCCCTGCAACCCTCACGCTCCTCCCCATGCACACCCTGTCACGCTCCTCCCCAACCCTCTGCACCCCCTGTCACGCTCCTCCCCAACCCTCTGCACACCCTGTCACGCTCCTCCCCAACCCTCTGCACACCCTGTCACGCTCCTCCCCAACCCTCTGCACACCCTGTCACGCTCCTCCCCAACCCTCTGCACACCCTGTCACGCTCTTCCCCAACCCTCTGCACACCCTGTCACGCTCCTCCCCAACCCTCTGCACACCCTGTCACGCTCCTCCCCAACCCTCTGCACACCCTGTCACGCTCCTCCCCAACCCTCTGCACACCCTGTCACGCTCCTCCCCAACCCTCTGCACACCCTGTCACGCTCTTCCCCAACCCTCTGCACACCCTGTCACGCTCCTCCCCAACCCTCTGCACACCCTGTCCGCTCCTCCCCAACCCTCTGCACACCCTGTCACGCTCCTCCCCAACCCTCTGCACACCCTGTCACGCTCCTCCCCAACCTCTGCACACCCTGTCAAGCTCCTCTCACTGTCCAACATGTCCTAATATCCTGCCCCCTTCCACTCCTGCTGCGTTCCAGTTCCTTCCCCTGCATTTCGTCCCCACCTTTCCCACCTCCCTGTTCCTTGCGGACATTTTCCCTGATTCCCCCCTCCTTCTCACCTGGACCTTGAACCTCTTCCTGCAAGACATCGCACATCCTTTTCATTTGATCATCAACCCATCCTGCTGTAACCATTCTTTCTTTCCCTCTTCCCCTCACCGTTTCAAACATTATTCTTTACACCTGACCCTTATCTGCTTTGCCATGGTGCCACATTAACTCTGATGCTGCACATTCACCTTTTTTGGCATTAAATCATCAATTCATCCACACACCTAATTCTACCTTCCCTCTCCAACACTCCCATCCCTCTCCCTCACCTAACACCACCCTATTCACCTCCCTCTCTCTCTCTCTCCACACACATCTTAATCACCCTCTCTCTCCTCTCCACACCTCTAAATCTCCTCTCTCTCTCTCTCTCCCACACCTAAATCACCCTCTCTCTCTCTCCACACACACCCTAAATCACCCTCTCTCTCTTCCACACACCCTAAATCACCCTCTTCTCTCTCTCTCCACACACACCCTAAATCACCCTCTCTCTCTCTCCACACACACCTAAATCACCCTCTCTCTCTCTCTCCACACACCCTAAATCACCCTCTCTCTCTCTCCACACACACCCTAAATCACCCTCTCTCTCTCTCCACACACACCCTAAATCACCCTCTCTCTCTCTCCACACACACCCTAAATCACCCTCTCTCTCTCTCCACCACACCCTAAATCACCCTCTCTCTCTCTCTCCCACACAACCCTAAATCACCCTCTCTCTCTCCACACACACCCTAAATCACCCTCTCTCTCTCTCCACACACACCCTAAATCACCCTCTCTCTCTCTCCACACACCCTAAATCACCCTCTCTCTCTCCACACACACCCTAATCACCCTCTCTCTCTCTCCACACACACCCTAAATCACCCTCTCTCTCTCTCTCCACACACACCCTAAATCACCCTCTCTCTCTTCACACACACCCTAAATCACCCTCTTCTCTCTCTCCACACACCACCTAAATCACCCTCTCTCTTCACACACACCCTAAATCACCCTCTCTCTCTCTCCACACACACCCTAAATCACCCTCTCTCTCCTCCACACACACCCTAAATCACCATCTCTCTCTCTCTCACACACACCCTAAATCACCCTCTCTCTCTCTCCACACACACCCTAAATCACCCCTCTCTCCATCCTCTCTCCACACACACCCTAAATCACCCTCTCTCTTCACACACACCCTAAATCACCCTCTTCTCTCTCCCACACACACCTTAAATCACCCTCTCTCTCTCCACACACACCCTAAATCACCCTCTCTCTCACACACACCCTAAATCACCCTCTCTCTCTCTCTCCACACACACCCTAATCACCCTCTCCTCTCCACACACACCCTAAATCACCCTCTCTCTCCACACACACCCTAAATCACCCTCTCTCTTCACACACACCCTAAATCACCCTCTCTCTCTCCACACACACCCTAAATCACCCTCTCTCTCTCCACACACACCCTAAATCACCCTCTCTCTCCACACACACCCTAAATCACCCTCTCTCTCTCTCCACACACACCCTAACCACCCTCTCTCTCTCTCCACACACACCCTAAATCACCCTCTCTCTCTCCACACACACCCTAAATCACCCTCTCTCTCTCCACACACACCCTAAATCACCCTCTCTCTCTCCACACACACCCTAAATCACCCTCTCTCTCCACACACACCCTAACCACCCTCTCTCTCTCTCCACACACACACCTAAATCACCCTCTCTCTCTCCACACACACCCTAAATCACCCTCTCTCTCCACACACACCCTAAATCACCCTCTCTCTCTCTCTCCACACACACCCTAAATCACCCTCTCTCTCTCTCCACACACACCCTAAATCACCCTCTCTCTCTCCACACACCCTAAATCACCCTCTCTCTCTCTCTCCACACACACCCTAAATCACTCTCTCTCTCTCCACACACACCCTAAATCACCCTCTCTCTCTCTCTCCACACACACCCTAAATCACCCTCTCTCTCTCTCCACACACACCCTAAATCACCCTCTCCTCTCTCCACACACCCTAAATCACCCTCTCTCTCTCTCCACACACACCCTAACCACCCTCTCTCGACCTCTCCCTCCCCCCCAATCAAGCAATCAATCATTATCTTAGTATCATCTAAACAGGATAAAACATGCTCAGAAAAATTATATACGACATAACATTTTCCTTATCTACGTACGATGAAAACAAGTTAAGTTATTGAGAACGACAGGTGATGGAGAGATAGCTGTCCTACTCTCTCCTCTCTCTCCTCTTCTCTCTCTCTCCTTCTCGTCTCTCTCTCTCTCTCTCTCTCTCTCTCTCTCCCCTCTCCCTCTCCTTCTCTCCCTTTCTCCTCTCTTCACTCTTTCCTCTCCTCTCCTCTTCTCTCTCTCTCTCTCTCTCTCTCTCCCCCTCCCTTCCTCCTTCTCTCCCTTTCTCCTCTCTTCACTCATTTCCCCTCTCCTTACTGTTCCTCTCTCTCCTCCTCTCTCCTCTCCCTTCCCTACTTCCTCCCTGCCTCCTCTCTCTCTCCCTTCTCCTCTCTTCTCTCTCCTCCCTTTCCTCTCTTTCTCCTCCCTCTCTCTCTCCTCCTTCGTCCTCCCTTCCTCTCCCTCTCCCTCTCTCTCTTCTTCTCTCTCTTCTCTCTCTCCCTTTTCCTCCTCTCCCTCCTCTCTCTCCTCTCGCCTCTTCTCTTACCTCCTTCTTTTCCTCTCTCTCCTCTCTCCCTCCTCCCTCCCTCCTCTCTCATTCCTCCCTTACTACTTCTTTCCCCCTCCCTCCTCCCTCCCTCCCTCCCTACCTGCTTGATCGTGCTGTAAGAGAGAGAGAGAGAGAGAGAAGAGAGAGAGAGAGAGAGAGATAAGAAAGAGAAAGATTAGAGATAGAGAGAGGTGAAATAAGAGCAAGGGTAGATTACAATGTGTACAGGGAAGGTTGGCAGATAATATGAAGTGTGTCGCCAGTATTAAGAGTTACTTCAGCGCGTGTGTGGTGTGTGTGTGTGTGTGTGTGTGTGTGTGTGTGTGTCACTGGAGGGGTCTGGGGGGAAGGGGGGCACCGGGGATATGCGCCCCCTCAAAGAAAAGGAAAGCTCGTATTGTGTGGCGCCTCGCAAAGTGTTTAAAAACTCAGTCTATTTCCACGCCACTAAACGCATCCTTTACCGCCACAAGAATATCTCTCTCTCTTCTTGTTCCTCTCTCTCCCTCCCTCCCTCTCTCACTCCCTCTCTTTCTCCTTCCCTCTCTCACTCATTCTCTCTCCCTTTTCCTCCTTCTCTCCCTCCCTTTCCTCTCTCTCTCACTCCCTCCTCTTTCCTCTCTCACAATCACACTGCGTAGCCTGCAGCTTATATCCCTCAAAGCTTGTCCTTAAATCCGCCAATGTGTGTGTGTGTGTGTGTGTGTGTGTGTGTGTTGTGTGTGTGTGTGTGTGTAGTGTTGTGTGTGTGTGTGAAACAGTATTTTTTTGTATTTTCATCACTATACATTGTCTTCACTGTACATCGTCACTATACATTAATGAGTCCTATCCCCCCCCCCCCCCGCCCTCCTCAGGCCACAGGTGACCCAGCAACATGACGACATTCAAGAACAGGTACCCGCTCATTTATTACTGGTTTTATGCGTATGTATGTGTATGTGTATGTTATGTGTATATGTATTATGTAATAGATGTAAATAAATAAAATTTTAAAAAAATCAAAAAATCTCGCCCCCCGCCAGGTGAGAACAAACCTGTTTCATACATGATACAAAATTAAAATTAAATTATTATTATTATTATTATTATAAAACACACACACACACACACACACACACACACACACACACACACACACACACACACACACACACACACACATTCATATACATACATAACATACACACACACATACATACATATACATACATACAAAACACACACATACACACACACATTCATACATACACAAATATACACACACTCATACATACACCATTATTTCTCCACTATATAAGATGAAACATATTTTTACTACTACTACTACTACTACTTCTATACCTACATAACATCTACTACTGCAATTATACATATACATACACATACATACATACATACATACATACACCATTATATCTCTCCCCTATATACGATAACTACTACCGTAGATAACACTAAAGTCGCCAGGACAACTTTTTTTTCTGTTTACAGCCGTGTGGTGGCGTTAATAGTTACATTTGTACATCCATGATTTCAGGACAGTTAGAAGGGGCTATCTGGAGAGTCTGTGTCATTTTGTGTCTTCATCTGTGTCATAGTAGGGCTATAAATGAACAAATTATAAAAATATCTACAGAGTGGCTACCAACAGTGAAGTCGCCATCTAGTGTTTATTTACTGAGTGTCGTACCGCTGTCGTCATCGCCCGAAAAAAAAACGCGTAGTGAAATTGTAAACCGTCTATACGTGCAGCTACAAAGCATAAAACAACGCTGAAACAGTAGATTATACAGTCATGATATAAACTACTGTGTATCATCTTCAGTGGCACATACACAGCAGTAGTAATGCTATCATTCGTAATATTTGGCGGCTGGCGACATTGGTGCAGGTGGCGACTTCACTGTTATCTACGGTACTAGTCTTAGGCAACTTTCCCTGCCCCAAGGTCACGTTATCAACACAAACACTTCGTCTTAACCGTTTTTCTGCGTATCCTTATCTATTCATATATCTGTAATAATAATAATAATAATAATAATAATAATAATAATAATAATAATAATAATAATAATAATAATAATTTTAGTATCGCCCGGAGGCAAACGGACAAAAAAAGCAACAACAACAAGACAAGAGTTAACTTAAGCACTAAAGTCTATTTTATTTATTAGGGTCAAAATGCAGTCAGGAAGCCACGCCCCCTGCCTGCCCTTCTATGCTACGGGGCAGCTGATTGGTGCACTCCTCGTATCATCACTACCCATCACAATATCTTCACTACTTAACAGCGGCGTGACCACTGGACAGCAATCTTCACTACAGAGGGTGACAAAATCAAAACACCCTCTGTAGTGAAGATTGCTGTCCAGTGGTCACGCCGCTGTTAAGTAGTGAAGATATTGTGATGGGTAGTGATGATACGAGGAGTGCACCAATCAGCTGCCCCGTAGCATAGAAGGGCAGGCAGGGGGCGTGGCTTCCTACTGCATTTTGACCTAATAAAATAAATAGACTATAGAACAAGTATTTATATATATTATATCTCTATTTATATTCTCTACTACAATCATACAAGTCAAGATAATCGACATAACTCAAATAGGATCGCGGCGCTGCATAAAAGAGAGAGAAAAAAATCATTCCCTTAGGTTTACAAAAGTGTTAAATTACTTTTCACGTCTGGAATGTATCGTTTTATTGGATAACCTCTCTCTCTCTCTCTCTCTCTCTCTCTCTCTCTCTCTCTCTTCTCTCTCTCTCTCTCTCTCTCTCTCTCTCTCTCTCTCTCTCTCTCTCTCTCTCTCTCTCTCTCTCTCTCTCTCTCTCTCTCTCTCTCTCTCTCTCTCTCTTATCAATTTGTAACTACCTAACAACTCTCTCCCCCTGTCACCCCTACAGCCTGGCAGGGTCCATGGCGGGGGCAAAGAAGCAGGGTCTCGGCATGGGCATGACAGGGTTCTTCCTCGTAGCACAGATGGCGGGGGCAGGATTCCTCGCCCTGCCTAGAGCCCTGGCAGACACAGGTGCGTGACAGGGGGGCGACAGGGGGAAGGGGGGGGAGGGGGAAGGGAAGGAGAGGGAAGGGAAGGGAGGGAAAGGAAGGGAAGGGAAGGAAGGAAGGAAGGGAAGGAAGGAAGGAAAAGGAAAGGAAGGGAAAGGAGGAGAGAGGGGAAGGGAAGGGAAGGTTAAGGTAAAGGGGGAGAGAGGAAGGGAAGACAGGGTAATGGAAGGGGGAAGGGTGTGTGTGTGTGTGTGTGTGTGTTCTCTGTTCCATATTATTTTCTTATGTTTTTTCCTTCCTTTTATTTATATTGTACTCTCCTTCTCTCTTCTTCTTCTTCGTCTTCCGTCCTCCTCCTCCTCCTCCTCCTCCTCCTCCTCCTCCTCCTCCTCCTCCTCCTCCTCCTCCTCCTCCTCCTCCTCCTCCTCCTCCTCCTCCTCTTCCTCCTCCTCCTCCTCCTCATAAATGGCTATTAAAATTCAATTCCGATAAATGTAAAGTAATGCATATAGGCAACGATAACCTCAAATATAACTATCAAATGCAAAATAAATCGTTAACTGAAGTACAGCAAGAAAAGGATCTAGGTGTCATCATCAGTAATGATCTGAAAACCAGTTCGCATTGCCTAGCTGCCAGTAAAAAGGCAAATATGATGTTGGGCTTTATTTAACGTAACTTTGAACATAAAACTCTGAAAGTAATGACACAATTATACACGTCCTTGGTTAGCCCGCACTTGGAATATGCCGTTCAATTCTGGTCGCCCTGTTTCGTAAAAGATCAAGCCAAATTGGAATCAGTGCAAAGAAGAGCAACCAAACAAATTCCATCTCTGCGAAATTCATCATATGAAGAGAGACTGCGGAAACTTAATATGTTTTCCTTAAAGGATCGTAGAATCC
>JACEEZ010007209.1:65000-72500 GCA_016584305.1 Chionoecetes opilio
CCCCCAAAAAAAAAAAAAAAAAAAAAAATTTAGGGGTTATTACTAGCTAGGAAATTCGCCCCCTAAAAAAAACAAAAAAAAAAAAAAATCTAGGTGTATATTACCCAGCTAGGAAATTTTTGCCCCTAAAAAAAAAAAAAAAAAAAAAAAAATCTAGGTGTATATTCTAGCTAGGAATTTCGCCCCCTAAAAAAAAAAAAAAAAAAATCTAGGTGTATATTACTAGCTAGGAATTTTCGCCCCCTAAAAACAAAAAAAAAAAAAAATCTAGGTGTATATTACTAGCTAGGAAATTTCGCCCCCCAAAAAAAAAAAAAAAAAAAAAATCTAGGTGTATATTTACTAGCTGAATTTCGCCCCCTAAAAAAAAAATAAAAAAAAATCTAGGTGTATATTACTAGCTAGGAAATTTCGCCCCCTAAAAAAAAAAAAAAAAAAAAAAAAAAATCTAGGTGTATATTAAATAGCTAGGAAATTTCGCCCCCTAAAAAAAAAAAAAAAAAAAAAATCTAGGGGTATATTACTAGCTAGGAAATTTCGCCCCCTAAAAAAAAAAAATAATATAAATAAAAATCTAGTGTATATTACTGGCTAGGGAAATTTCGCCCCCTAAAAAAAAAAAAAAAAAAAAAAAATCTAAGTTTTATATTACTAGTGTAATGGTCTTTTTGACCATCTACACCTTAGTTTACCATTATGTATGCCCCCTTGGGAGTGTACTCTACAGTCCTGGTTACTTCCGCTGCCACCCCCCATTTTGTGGGAAAAAATATGTGATTGAACAAAAATAAAAGATTTAAGAAAATATGTATGTTGGAAACTGAATGTAACTCGTTTATATTTTTTAAAATTTTAATATATTCAACTCTTTACTGTCTCACTTCCCACTGTTTTACATTCATAAGTTTATCTTAAAATTAAGTTCTTCCTTCCCTCCTAGCGATACGCACGTGTAATGCTCAAGTCGTTATCCTAATATAATTTACTATCTTTGGTAACTTCAGTCGCACTGTTACCCCTTAACGATACGCACATGTAATGCTCAAGTCGTTATCCTAATATAATTTACTAACTTTGGTAACTTCAGTCTCACTGTTACCCCTTAACGATACGCACATGTAATGCTCAAGTCGTTATCCTAATATAATGTATACGTAGTCTATCCCACTTCCAACTGTTTCCCTCTCACTTATTTTTCAATTTCCTTCTTTTCTCCTTGTCCTCACACGGCTGGCTGTGACATGTTGTGGTTGCCCCCTCTGCTCATTTGTGAGCGCTTGGCCCCCTGGTCCACCAACAGCATCCTACCTTGGGACCCTAAGTAATACACGTCATTAGTCCTGGTCAACAAAAAGAATCACCAATAAATCACGTCTACATCTCTAGTTAACAAACCTTTTATAACATACCTTTACAAGGGAGGATAAGGTCACCTCCCAGTGGGCTTACCCACCGGGAGTCCGTCTGCTACTAAATGCTAACCTGACGTTCAGCTCCCCTTCTCACTTCGTTTCGATACGTGGTCAACTACCACTGGCTTAAAATATAAGCCTAACCAGTGATTCAGGAATGAGGCGTGGAGGAAAATTCCTCGTTAGCTTATTGATACTTATGTGTTATTTCATCTCTTCCCCTATTAATGTAATTTCTCGCGTTACACTAGCTAGGAAATTTCGCCCCCTAAAAAAAAAAAAAAAAAAAAAAAAAAATCTAGGTGTATATTACTAGCTAGGAAATTTCGCCCCCTAAAAAAAAAAAAAAAAAAAAAAAAATCTAGGTGTATATTACTAGCTAGGAAATTTCGCCCCCTAAAAAAAAAAAAAAAAAAAAATCTAGGTGTATATTACTAGCTAGGAAATTTCGCCCCCTAAAAAAAAAAAAAAAAAAAATCTAGGTGTATATCACTAGCTAGGAAATTTCGCCCCCTAAAAAAAAAAAAAAAAAAAAAAAATCTAGGTGTATATTACTGTAGTGACTGAAGGTGAGTCACTCCACACCTGGCTAATCCTCCAGTAGTCTCGACCTGACCCTCCTTCTTAATCTTGACCTGAGCCGCATTGGTATGCAGGCGTCAGTCAGGTCACGTTTGGAGAAAGGAGGGCTCAGGGTGGGGACACTCAGTGAGACACAGACCTCTGTACGGGACACAACCTCTCCCAAATAAACATCACCAACCAACCTGTGTCTGGTTTTAACCCGTGTCTAGTTGGAAGAACACTACAGTTGGTGACCCCGAGTGTAGCTAGACACGATGAATAATTCCGGTGCACTCCGCTTGCCGGCTTTCACGTATGACTTGCCACGTGGCTTCTGCACATTGAAGCTATTGGGGCGGGCTCTAAAGACATCACGGACCTCCATAAGTTTCAAGCTCGGGTTCAGTGCGATACCGTCGGACTGGCTCCCCGGGTTTTTCCCTCAGTGCTTACAACTCCTCCAGAGGACGGGAAAATGAGGCGGTAAAAAGTGCCCTCGTTTCGCGCCCTTGGAAGGTCGCGCGAGGCTTACGTAGCAGAACTCGACACGCTACAGTACGATGGTCGTCGCCCGTCGGCGTTTCTCTCCCGTATGCAAGACCTGAACAGAGCGGCGGGGTTTCCTTTTTCTGAGGAAATGCTTCGCAAAACCGTCACACCAGCCTCATGCCCCACCCAGTCCGCGTGCAGCTAGCGGGCGTACAGGGCCCGATCAACATAAACCCAAATACTCTGAGCTCGTGGACAAAATTCACGGGGCCCTACACCTCGTTCACACCCCTCCTCTGCCCACCCATCACCCCCTGTCCCTGCAGCGCCCCGACGGGGTCCGGGCGCCCGCGATGTTTACCACAGGTGACACTCCGCCCAAACTGCCACGAGGGTCCTCAGTGCGCGGGAGAAACACGGAACGCGGGCGGGCCTGGAAAGTCCTGGCGCACAGTTCTACCACGGACCCCGCCTCTCTGACATGGCTGCTGCCATCCAGCGATTAGAGGCCGCCTTCTCAAACCTACACTCCCCCTCCCAGGCCACAAGTATTTTTATTACCATAATCGCTTTGGGGGCGGCAGCCAGGAATTGTCACCTCCATGTACGTGGTCGGGAAACGACCAGCGCGGGAGTCGGTGAACGCGCATCTGTCTCCCGCCCCCCCCCTCTCGGGCCAACCAAACCACGAGAACTCTCCGAGCCGTGCCCCTCCGCCCCTAATCAGCCCACCACAGAGCGAAATCACCCCACGACCGCTTGCCTACCCAGTCTCCTGCAGCGCCTCCGTCTCCGCCGCCACCACTCCCTGGCCCGCCGGACGCTGCTTTGGGTGGCCGACACGCTGTCGGGGATGCGGTACCTGGTGGATTCAGGGGCGGAGGTCCAGTGTGGTGCCGCCCTCGTCAGATGATCCCCTCGCCCAACCCTGCACCGCTTACGACCTTCTGGCAGCCAATAACCCCCCAATCGCCACGTATGGTACGCGGACTCTCCGCCTCTCCGTCACGCCTGCCTCGTCCTTCATCTGGTCCTTCGGGGTTGGCCGAGGTGGATCAGCCTATCCTGGCGTGGATTTCCTCTCCTTCCACGACTTGCTCGTTGTTTCCCCGGGTGCGGAACGTTTACTGCATCGCCCAACCAACACAATCATTCCTACTGTCCCCCTGGGGGACAGCGAGCGCCCCGCCTGACACACGTACGCCAGCCGGTCCTGTACGACGCGCTTCTCGAAGACTTCCCTCTCCTCACGTCCTCCGCGCTCCAGCCCCGCCAAAAGGAATCACAAGGTAACCCCCACCATCACCAGGGAAGGGGTCCTCCGTGTTTTGCTCGCCCGCGACGCCTGACTCCTGAACGCCTCCAGGTGGTGAAAAAGGAGTTTGAACAATTACTGCAGGAGAGGACCATACAAACCTTCCGACAGCTGCTGGGCGTCACCTCTACATTTTGGGGTACCAAAGGCCCAGAAGGCGAATGGCGCGCATGCGGCACTACAGGGCACTAAAACGCCCCATGACTCGACCGGATCGTTACCCTTTTTCCACACATATTGGATTTTCACAACATGTTTGCACGGGCGGTCAGTCTTTTCGAAGATTGATCTTCTAAGGCCTTCCACCAGATCCCCGTCGCTGGAAGAGGACGTGCCGAAAAACTGCAGTGACGACGGCCTTTTCGGTCTGTTTGAGTACCCTACATGAACTTCGGACTACGCAATGCGGCTCAGAACCTTCCAGCGCTTTATGGATAAATAGTCAGGGGACTCGATTTTCGTCGTGGTGTACATCGACGACATCCTTGTCGCCTCTCGTCGCACCAACAGCACGAATCCACCTGCGCCAGCTGTTAACTTCGCCTACAGGATTTTTGGGTTACGGATCCCCCAGCGAAGTGTGTGTTGGGTGCTCCGGCGTTGGACTTCTTGGGCCACAGAGTCCGTCAGCGGGTTTATCTCCCCTCCCGCAGAAGGGTCAGCGTCGCGGGACTTCCCGCGGCCCCATACGGTCAGGAAGCTCAGGGATTTTTCTGGGGAAAATTTAAATTTTACCACCGCTTCATTCCCCAAGCTGCCGCTGGGCTCGGCCCCTTACATTACCTCCTGAAGGGGGTAAAGAAAAACTAAACCGAAGCCCCTGCAGTGGACTGATGAAGCCGAGGGAGCGTTCATCAGCATCAAGAAAACAACTCGTTTCCACGACGCTCCTCGTCTATCAGTCCCCAATGCCCCCCACCGTCCTCACTAACGGACGCCTCAGCAGAAGCGGGTGGGCGCTGTCCTCAGCAGAAGGTAGAGGACGAGCTTCGCCCTCTCGCTTTCCCTTCAGCAAGCGTTTTGGAGCCTTCCCAACGCCGCTAAAAGCGCCTTCGATAGGGAGCTGTTGGCTGTGTATGAGGCCGTGAAACACTTCCGTCACTTCCTGGAGGGCAGGGAGTTTCAAGTACTGACAGATCACCAAGCCACTAACCACACCGCTATGGTACAATCTGGCGAAAGTTTCACCCCCCGAGTCCTCCGACGCTGGCATATATATCTGAGTTTACTACAGACATTCGTCATATCCCGGGGCAGGACAATACCGAGGCCGACGCCCTCTCCCGCTGCGATACAACCCCCCGGATGATGTCCGCGGTCACGATGCCTGCGCCGTTAGATTACGCGGTCCTGGCGGCGACACGGGAGGGAGACCCGGAATTGCGAGTCCTGGAGAGGGCCCCACAGCGCTCCACCTGGTCCTGCATGACTGCCCAACTCCGTGGCCAAACTCTGGTGTGATGTATCACGTGGCCACGCACGCCCATTCATCACCAATCAATTCCGCGAACAGTGTTCAATCACCTACCACTCCCTGAACCACCCCGGTATCCTCGGTACCCATCGCGTCATCAGCAGGCAGCGGTATGGCCTGGGATGAAACGTGACGTCAAGGAATGGACGAGGGCCTGTCTCCCTGTCAAACGGTAAAAATTCACCGACACACACGACCCCCTCTCCACACTTTCCCCACGCCCCACCCAACATTTACACCGTCCATGTCGACTTGGTGGGCCCCCTTGCCGGCCTCCCGCGGTCACCGTTACCTGCTCACGTGTGTGGACAGAGTGACCCTTTGGTGCCACCGCGTAACCCATGCCAGACATTCGGCGGAATGCACGGCGGCTCATTTCCTGTCGGGTTGGGTAGCACATTATGGCGCGCCTGTTACTCTAAATCACGGATCAAGGAGTGCGTTTGAGTCCCATGCTTGGGCTACCTGATGGCTTTCCTGGGAACAACCCGTCAGCGTACTACGGCGTAATCACCCTCAAGCCAACGGAATGGTGGAGCGTTTCCACAGACGCCTGAAGGAACTATTCGGGCCCACCCACCCAACAAGCTGGGTAGACGCTCTTCCCATTATCCTCCTCACACTCAGAGCGACGGAGAAGGAAGATATCCATCACACTCCGGCGGAGCTGGTGTATGGTGAAGACCTGCGTCTGCCATGTCAGTTTACCCCAGTGACGGATGCCACAAACGCCCTCTCCTTCCTCCCGGCGCTTCGGCGGGCCCATGGCTGCACTACGACCCACGCCCCCCACGTACGCCCCCGCTGCGGCCCACTCACCTCCCGCCGGAACTGCAAACGCGACTCACATGTTTGTGCGAACGGATGCACACCACGAGGCCCCTAGACCCACCCTATAAGGGTCCCTTCCGCGTCCTGGCACGCTCTGAAAAGCACGTCACCCTCGAGGTTCGAGGGCACCCCTACGTGACTGCATGGGACCGCGTGAAGGTGGCTCACCTCCTTCCTGCACCTCCACCACCCCCTCACCTCCTTCCTGCACCTCCTCCTCCCCCTCCTCCTCCCCCTCAAAATGTGCAACCCCTTCCTGCCATTCCGTTCCCCCTTCAATCATCCACCACCCCCTCACCCCCGGGTTGTCATCCTCCCCTCTACCCCCGTTTCCCCACCCCTTCCTCCTGGGGCCTCTCCCCCACCAAGCCCTACCCCCTGTCCACACCCTATATTCGGCCCGCTTAGAACACCTTCCCCCACCCCTAGCCATCATTACACACCTCCCCCCACCCACAGCCCTCAACCCCCCCCGGGACCCAGCATTTTTCCCCCACCCACCATTCCCCAACACCTAACCCTTTTTCCCCCCCCGCCACCATTGATTCCCCTCCGGTAGAGCTAGTGGGGCCCGACTCCCCGCCGCCCCCCCTCCCTGTCAACCTTACAGATCCGCCATGTCGTCTGCAGAGGACAGTGATTTCAGGGGAGTCTATGGACGGATACTTTCCCGAGGGCTTTCACGACCCGTTCAGGGGGGCTCATTTGTCGCCCACAGTTCTTACAGTATCAATAGGACAGCGGATGTGTTCATCCCTATTTTTTAGAATATCAGTTTTATATATATTATTTTTTTTTTTTCTTCACATTGTATGTCTGTATGAAGTTCTATATGTATAATATTTTTTTTTTTTTTTTTTTTTTTAAAAAGAAGACTACTGTAGTGACTGAAGGTGAGTCACTCCCACCTGGCTAATCCTCCAGTATCTCGACCTGAACCCTCCCCTTTTTAATCTTGACCTGAGCCGCATTGGTATGCAGGCGTCAGTCAGGTCACGTTTGGAGAAAGGAGGGGTCAGGGTGGGGACACTCAGTGAGACACAGACCTCTGTACGGGGCACAACCCTCCCAAATAAACATCACCAAACCCAAACCCGTGTCTGGTTTTAAACCCGTGTCTAGTTGGAAAACACTACAATTACTACTAGGAAATTTCGCCACCTAAAAAAAAAAAAAAAAAAAAAAAAATCTAGGTGTATATTACTAGTAGGGAAATTTCGCCCCCTAAAAAAAAAAAAAAAAAAAAAAAAAACTAGGTGTATATTACTAGCTAGGAAATTTTGCCACCTAAAAAAAATAAATAAAAAAATCTAGGTGTATATTACTAGCTAGGAAATTTCGCCCCCTAAAAAAAAAAAAAAAAAAAAAAAATTAGGGGTATATTACTAGCTAGGAAATTTCGCCCCCTAAAAAAA
>JACEEZ010007209.1:80000-82500 GCA_016584305.1 Chionoecetes opilio
ACTAACTCTGCCTCTGCACGAGGCTCTTTATAAAGGGGCCCCGATACTCCCAAAACCTGGGGCCCCGACGCCCATGCGGCTGAGGTTTGAGATTAAGAAGGAGGGTCAGGTCGAGACTACTGGAGGATTAGCCAGGTGTGGTGGGGACTCACCACACCACCTAATAAAAAATAAAAAAATAAATATCTAGTGTATATTACTAGCTAGGAAATTTCGCCCCCTAAAAAAAAAAAAAAAAAAAAAAATCTAGGTGTATATTACTGCTAGGAAATTTCCCCCCCCTAAAAAGAAAAAAAAAAAAAAAAATCTAGGTGTATATTACTAGCTAGAAATTTCGCCCCCGTAAAAAAAAAAAAAAAAAAAAAAAAATTTTTAGCTGTATATTAATAGCTAGGAAATTTCGCCCCCTAAAAAAAAAAAAAAAAAAAAATAATCTATATTACTAGCTAGGAAATTTCGCCCCCGTAAAAAAAAAAAAAAAAAAAAAATTTTTAGATGTATATTACTAGCTAGAATTTCGCCCCCTAAAAAAAAAAAAAAAAAAAAAAAATCTATATTACTAGGGTAGGAAATTTCGCCCCCTAAAAAAAAAAAAAAATAAAAAAAAAAAATCTAGGTGTATATTACTAGCTAGGAAATTTCGCCCCCTAAAAAAAAAAAAAAAAAAAATCTAGGTTTTTATTACTAGCTAGGAATTTCGCCCCCTAAAAAAAAAAAAAAAAAAAAATCTAGGGGTATATTACTAGCAAGGAAATTTTGCCCCCTAAAAAAAAAAAAAAAAAAAAAAAAAAATCTAGTGTATATTACTGGCTAGGAAATTTTCCCCCACCTAAAAAAAAAAAAAAAAAAAAAAAAATCTAGGGGTTATTACTAGCTAGGAAATTTCGCCCCTAAAAAATTAAAAAATAAAAAAAAATCTAGGGGTATAATTACTATTATTACTAGCTAGGAAAATTTCGCCCCCTAAAAAAAAAAAAAAAAAAAAAAAAATCTAGGTGTATATTACTAGCTAGGAAATTTCGCCCCCTGAAAAAAAAAAAAAAAAAAAAAAATCTAGGTGTATATTACTAGCTAGGAAAGTTCGCCCCCTAAAAAAAAAAAAAAAAAAAAAAAAATCTAGGTGTATATTACTAGCTAGGAAATTTCGCCCCCCCAAAAAAAGAAAAAAAAAAAAAAAATCTAGGTGTATATTACTAGCTAAAGGAAATTTCGCCCCCTAAAAAAAAAAAAAAAAAAAAATTAGGTGTATATTACTAGCTAGGAAATTTCGCCCCTAAAAAAAAAAAAAAAAAAATCTAGGTGTATATTACTAGCCCAGGAAATTTCGCCCCCTAAAAAAAAAAAAAAAAAAAAAAATCTAGGTGTATATTACTACTAGGAAAATTTCGCCCCCCAAAAAAAAAAAAAAAAAAAAAAAAATCTAGGTGTATCATTACTAGCTAGGAAATTTCGCCCCCTAAAAAAAAAAAAAAAAAAAAACATCTAGGTGTATATTACTACTAGGAAATTTCGCCCCCTAAGAAAAAAAAAAAAAAAAAAAAATCTAGGTGTATATTACTAGCCCAGAAAATTCCCCCCTAAAAAAAAAAAAAAAAAAATCTGGTGTAAATTACTAGCTAGGAAATTTCGCCCCCTAAAAAAAAAAAAAAAAAAAAAAATCTAGGTGTATTTACTAGCTAGGAAATTTTCCCCCCCTAAAAAAAAAAAAAAAAAAAAAAAACTAGGTGTATATTACTAGCTAGGGAAAATTCCCCCCTAAAAAAAAAAAAAAAAAAAAAAAAAAACTAGGTGTATATTACTAGCTGGAAATTTTCGCCACCTAAAAAAAAAAAAAAAAAAATAAATCTAGGTGTATATTACTAGCTAGGAAATTTCGCCCCCTAAAAAAAAAAAAAAAAAAAAAAAAAAATCTGTGTATATTACTAGCTAGGAAATTTCGCCACCTAAAAAAAAAAAAAAAAAAAAAAAAATCTAGGTGTATATTACTAGCTAGGAAATTTCGCCCCCTAAAAAAAAAAAAAAAAAAAAAATAATCTAGGTGTATATTATTAGCTAGGAAATTTCGCCCCCTAAAAAAAAAAAAAAAAAAAAAATCTAGGTGTTATTACTAGCTAGGAAATTTCGCCCCCTTAAAAAAAAAAAAAAAAAAAAAATATCTAGGTGTATATTACTAGCCAGGAATTTCGCCCCCTAAAAAAAAAAAAAAAAAAAAATCTAGGTGTATATTACTAGCTAGGAAATTTCGCCCCCTAAAAAAAAAAAAAAAAAAAAAAATCTAGGTGTGTATTACTAGCTAGGAAATTTCGCCCCCTAAAAAAAAAAAAAAAAAAAAATCCCAGGTGTATTTACTAGCTAGGAATTTCGCCCCCTAAAAAAAAAAAAATAAAAAAAAAAATCTAGGTGTATATTACTAGCTAGGAATTTCGCCCCCTAAAAAAAAAAAAAAAAAAAAAAAAAATCTAGGTGTATATTACTACTAGGAAATTTCGCCCCCTAAAAA
>JACEEZ010007209.1:97500-107500 GCA_016584305.1 Chionoecetes opilio
GGGAGAGAGAGAGAGAGAGAGGAGAGAGAGAGAGAGAGAGAGAGAGAGAGAGAGAGGGGTGAGTGAGTGAGAGAGAGCGGTGAGTGAGTGAGGTTGGAGTGGAGAAAAGAGACATAACAGACAGACAGAGAAAGGGAAGGGAGAGGGAAGGAAGGGAAGGGAACTGTAAACAACATGCAAACAATAGACTTAGGGGAGAGAGAGAGAGAGAGAGAGAGAGAGAGAGAGAGAGAGAGAGAGAGAGAGAGAGAGAGAGAGAGAGAGAAGGAGAGAGAGAGGGAGAAGGAGAAGGAGAAGGAGAGAGAGAGAGAGAGAGGAGAGAGAGAGAGAGAGAGAGAGAGAGAGAGAGAGAGAGAGAGAGAGAGAGAGAGAGAGTAAATAGTAGAGTATATGTCGTTATGAAGAGATACAGACAGACAGACAGTAATAATATAGTAATAACAGTAACAGTAACAGTAAATTATGTTCATTTGACTTACAGAACAATGGACGAATTTGTTATATAAGGAATCTTTTGTTATTGTGGGGTCGAAAGAGACGATAGGAGATGAGATTAAAACCTGATAAATGAGATCAAGAGATAAACGCTAGATAAGATAACACAGATAGATAATAGGACACAGACTAGACACAATGATAGTAATGATAATGGGGAAATAATAATGATAATGATAACACACCTGAATAATTTTGTCATGGATTATATTTTTTATTGAGATTTATTTTATTTATTTTATTTGTTGTATATCATTTTATTTATTATTAGTATTATTCTAAACACTACTTTTTTTTTTTTTTTTTGTCATTCACCCATGGTCTTGTCCACGGGAGACAAGACTCGCGATCGGCAGTTTCACCCTTCTGGTCGAACTTGGAGCTCATTATTACCGATCTTTGGGTAATGCTGGGACCTCACACACCACACACACCCATCCCATTGCTCAAGGGGGACAGTAACGGCCCAAATTAGTCAGTGAAAAATCCCCGGGAGCAGTGAGGATTCAATGTGTGTGAGTGTGTGTGTGTGTGTGTGTGTGTGTGTGTGTGTGTGGTGTGAGTGTGAGTGTGTGTGTGTGTGTGTGGGTGTGTGTGTTTGCGTGCGGTTACCTTGGTGCTGGGGTGACGGTAAAGCCCTTGCGTGCGCCCATCCTGTCTTTATACCTGTTACGCCTTCAGGAGGGAGGGAAGGGGAGAGGGAGGGAGGGAAGGAAGGAAGAGAGGGAGGGAAGGAAGGGAGGAGGGGAGGGAGGGAAGGAAGAGAGGGAGGGAAGGGAGGGAGGGAGGGAGGGAAGGAAGGGAAGAAAGGAAGGGAGAGGGGGAGGACAGAGGGAAGGGAGAGGGGAGAGAATGTAGGAGGAAGGGAGGGAGTGAAGGAAATAGGAGGAAGGAAGGGAGTGACGAAGGGGGTGACGAAGGGAGTGAGGAAGGGGGTGACGAAGGGAGTGACAAAGGGAGTGACAAAGGGAGTGACGAAGGGAGTGACGAAGGGAGTGACGAAGGGAGTGACGAAGGGAGTGACGAAGGGAGTGACGAAGGGAGTGACGAAGGGAGTGACGAAGGGAGGTAGGAAGAGAGGGAGGAAAGGAGGGATGGAAGGAGGGATGGAGGAAGAGAGAGAGAGAAGGAGGGAATGGAAAGAAGGAAAGAAGGAGAGGAAGGAAGGAAGGAAGAGAGGGAGGAAATTGTTTAGTGCAGGGAAGGAAATGAGGTTTTGATATATATGAAATCTCTCTCTCTTTCTCTTTTTCTTGGTACACACACACACACACACACACACACACACACACACACACACACACACACGCAACGCACACACACACACACACACACACACACACACACACAAGGCACTGAGGAGTCTTGAACCAAACTAAATTCCACACTGAGATCTCCTCCTCCTCCTCCTCCTCCTCCTCCTCCTCCTCCTCCTCCTTCTTCTCCTCTCCTCCTCCTCCTCCTCCTCCTCCTCCTCCTCCTCCTCCTCCCTCCTCCTCCTCCTCCCTCCTCCTCCTTCTGCTTATAAGATAAATATAGCGATAGCAATGTTTTCTTGTAAGGCTGAGTTAAGAGGATTGAGAAAGAGAGAGAAAGAGAGGAGAGAGAGAGAGAGAGAGAGAGAGAGAGAGAGAGAGAGAGAGAGAGAGAGAGAGAGAGAGAGAGAGAGAATAATCAGATAAAATTGCAGTGATACGAAAAGAAAGAAATTACTATTATATCATCATCATCATCATCATCATCATCATCATCATCATCATCATCATCATCAGCATCAGCATCATCATTTTATTCTCTGTTTCAATGTACATATATATTTAAACCATCAACGTCTTTTTAAACCTGTGACCTTATTGACCTTTTATTTGACCTGATCCTCGTTTTATTTTGACCTGTGACCTACGTTTTGTATGACCTGACCCTCGTTTTATCTGTTACTTGCGTTCTATTTTGACCTGTGACCTACGTTTTGTATGACCTGACCCTCGTTTTATCTGTTACTCGCGTCTTATTTTGATCTGTGACCTACGTTTTGTATGACCTGACCCTCGTTTTATGTTACTTGCGTTTTATTTTGACCTGTAACCTACGTTTTGTATGACCTGACCCTCGTTTTATGTTACTTGCGTTTTATTTTGACCTGTGACCTATGACCTACGTTGTGTTTTTTTTTATTTATTTTTTATACATAGTGCAGTGACCTCCTTTTGACCTGTGTGACCTACGTTTTCTTTGACCAGTGACTCATCCATTCTCCCTGTAATCTCGTATTGACCCCCCGCCTTGCCTATCACATCAAGATAACACTATATTGACTGAGATGAAGACCTATGACCTATGACCTATTTGAACTGTGACCTACGTTTTCTAAGACCTTTGATACTCGGTTTTCTTTTGACCTTGTGTTTTATTTTGACATGTGACCTATGACCTACGTTTTATTTTGACATGTGACCTATGACCTACGTTTTATTTTGACATGTGACCTATGACCTACGTTTTATTTTGACATGTGACCTGACCTACGTTTTATTTTGACATGTGACCTATGACCTACGTTTTATTTTGACATGTGACCTGACTTACGTTTTATTTTGACATGTGACCTATGACCTATGTTTTATTTTGACATGTGACCTGACCTACGTTATATTTTGACATGTGACCTGACCTTCGTTTTATTTTGATTATATTTTTTTTTTTTTTTTTTTACTACCTTTTTTTTTTTTTTTTTTGACCAGATAACTCCTTTTCTTGACCTGACCTTCGTTTTCTATGACCTATGACCTTCGTTTTATTTTTATTTTATTTTTATTTTATTATTATTACTACCATTTTTTATTTCTTTTGACCAGATAACTCCTTTTCTTGACCTGACCTTCGTATTCTATGACCTATGACCTTCGTTTTATTTTGATTATATTTTGATTTTATTATTATTACTACCATTTTTTTTTTTTTTGACCAGATAACTCCTTTTCTTGACCTGACCTTCGTATTCTATGACCTTTGACCTTCGTTTTAAGCAGTGACTCTTCTATTCTTCCTATAATCTCCTATTGACTATCACTATCACTATCACTATCACTATTGACTATCACTATCACTATCACTATCACTATTACTATCACTATCACCATCACCATCACCATCACCATCACCATCACCATCACCATCACCATCACCATCACCATCACCGTGATATCACCATCACCATCACCATCACCATCACCATCACTATCACTATCACTATCACTATCACTATCACCCCGCCTTGCCTATCACTGTAAGATAACACTACAAAGATGAGGACACAAAGATAAGGATAGTGGCGGCAATTCTTATCATAATTATCTACACGCATCTATAACGTCCTATCGATAGTTTTTATGGACCATTCATTATGTAACATTTTGGACACTTAGGTAATTGGCATATCCTAATATTGTATCTATGTATATTGGTATTTAACCCCTTCACGCCCAGATCTTTCCTTGGCTATATAAAATGGTCTGTTGTTAGCCATAAAATAACGAAAAGTCACTGAATATACCAAATTAACTAGTGGACAAGGATACTAAACAGGTCATAGCTATAAAATATTGCTTATAGTCACTAAAAATCGTCTGTTGTTAGCCATAAAATTACGAAAAGTCACTGAATATACCAAATGAGTTAGTGGACAAGGATACTAAACAGGTCATAGCTATAAAATATTGCTTATAGTCACTAAAAATCGTCTGTTGTTAGCCATAAAATTACGAAAAGTCACTGAATATACCAAATTAGTTAGTGGACAAGGATACTAAACAGGTCATAGCTATAAGATATTGCTTATAGTCACTAAAAATCGTCTAATGGTACCCAAATTACAATGGAAATTACGTTCTGGGTCTCAAGAGGTTAAGTATGTTTTTGCGTGTTCTAGTTATATATATATTTTACGTATAGTTGGGAAATTATTAACGTTTGTTTATTTTCTGTTATAGATGCTGAGTCTTATAAGTAAAAAATTATCTCCTGAAAAGTTAGGAACGTTAAAGGAGTGAGTTAGGAACGTTTATTGTGTTAGGAACGTTTTATTTGTTATGAATGGCAGAGTCTCATAAAAAAAGGATTGTTAGGTCAAATGTTAGGACCGTGATTTGTGTTAGGAACGTGATTTGTGTTAGGACCGTGATTTGTGTTAGGACCGTGATTTGTGTTAGGAACGTGATTTGTGTTAGGAACGTGATTTGTGTTAGGAACGTGATTTGTGTTAGGACCGTGATTTGTGTTAGGACCGTGATTTGTGTTAGGAACGTGATTTGTGTTAGGACCGTGATTTGTGTTAGGAACGTGATTTGTGTTAGGAACGTGATTTGTGTTAGGAACGTGATTTGTGTTAGGACCGTGATTTGTGTTAGGACCGTGATTTGTGTTAGGACCGTGATTTGTGTTAGGACCGTGATTTGTGTTAGGACCGTGATTTGTGTTAGGACCGTGATTTGTGTTAGGACCGTGATTTGTGTTAGGACCGTGATTTGTGTTAGGACCGTGATTTGTGTTAGGACCGTGATTTGTGTTAGGAACGTGATTTGTGTTAGGACCGTGATTTGTGTTAGGACCGTGATTTGTGTTAGGAACGTGATTTGTGTTAGGAACGTGATTTGTGTTAGGAACGTGATTTGTGTTAGGAACGTGATTTGTGTTAGGAACGTGATTTGTGTTGGGACCGTGATTTGTGTTAGGAACGTGATTTGTGTTAGGACCGTGATTTGTGTTAGGACCGTGATTTGTGTTAGGACCGTGATTTGTGTTAGGAACGTGATTTGTGTTAGGAACGTGATTTGTGTTAGGACCGTGATTTGTGTTAGAAACGTGATTTGTGTTAGGAATGTGATTTGTGTTAGGAACGTGATTTGTGTTAGGGCCGTGATTTGTGTTAGGACCGTGATTTGTGTTAGGACCGTGATTTGTGTTAGGAACCGTGATTTGTGTTAGGACCGTGATTTGTGTTAGGAACGTGATGTGTGTTAGGAACGTGTAGGTTGGAAGTTAGGAACGTTTTATTTGATATGAATGACTGAATCTGTAAAAAAAATGGTTTGGTAGAAAGTTAGGAACGTTTATTGTGTTAGGAGCGTGTTTTTGGTGTTATGAACGTTTATTGCGGCGTGTGAGGGAAACTGTTGACGGTTTAATGTGTTTCGGATGAGTTGTGTGGCCTTGGAAACGTTGTACCGGAATGCTGAGGTTTAGGAGTACACACACACACACACACACACACACACACATACACACACACACACACACACACACACACACACACACACACACACACACACACACACACACACACACATACACATACACATACACACACACACACACACACACACACACACACGTCACACACACACGTCACACACACACTCTCTCTCTCTCTCTCTCTCTCTCTCTCTCTCTCTCTCTCTCTCTCTCTCTCTCTCCTCTCTCTCTCATATTATCGTCATCATCATCCTTTATCATATTTTCCTTCATTTCCTTCCTTCCTTCCTTCCTTCCTTCCTTCCTTCTCCTTCCTTCCTTCCTTCCTTCCTTCCTTCCTTCCTTCCTCCTTCCTCCTTCCTTCCTTCCTTCCTTCCTTCCTCTTCCTTCCGCCTTCCTCCCTTCCTTCCTTCCTCCCTTCCTTCCTTCCTTCCTTCCTTCCTTCCTTCCTTCCTTCCTCCCCTCCCTTCCCGCCTTCCTCCCTCCCTTCCTTCCTTCCTTCCTTCCCCTTCCTTCCTCCCTGCCTTCCTTCCCTTCCTTCCTTCCTTCCTTCCTCCTTCCTCCCTCCCTTCCTTCCTTCCTTCCTCCCTCCTTTCCTTCCTTCCTTCCTTCCTTCCTTCCTCCCTCCCTTCCTTCCTTCCTTCCTTCCTTCCTTCCTTCCTCCCTCCCTCCCTCCTTCTTCCTTCCTTCCTCTCCTTCTTCTTCCTTCCTTCCTTCCTCCCTCCCTTCCTTTCTTCCTTTCCTTCCTTCCTCTCCTCCCTTCCTTCCCTTCCTCCTTCCTTCCTCCTTCCTTCCTTCCTTCCTTCCTCCTTCCTTCCTCTCTTCTTTCTTTTTGATTTCACAGACATCGGAACAATTGTCTTGAACACAAGGTCATCGCATGGGCTCATATTTCTTCGTTCTTTCTTGCAACATTTTATTATATTTATTTTTTTCATTTTCTTTCGTGTAAGTTTCCAAAAAGTTTCATATTTTCCAAACATTTTGTTTTCATTACTACTACTACTACTACTACTATTCTACTATTTCTACTACTACTACTACTACTACTACTACTACTACTACTATTCTACTATTTCTACTACTACTACTACTACTACTACTACTACTATTCTACTATTTCTACTACTACTACTACTACTACTATTCTACTATTTCTACTACTACTACTACTACTACTTCTACTACTACTACTACTACTACTACTACTACTACTACTAATACTAATACTACTAATACTACTATTCTACTATTTGTACTACTACTACTACTACTACTACTACTACTATTACCACTACTGCCACTATTACCACTACTACAACTAATAATACTAATACTGAAGATACTAATACTGATCGTTGTATTGAAGCCATGATTAATCTAGCAATGCCTGTCATATTGTTATGTCTTGTAGTAAGTTTTGTCTAATTTGTGATTTTTAAGGAATATCTGGAAGTATCATGTCATTGTGAATTGGCTGAAATAGGGACTTCTAATCATTGTAACTGAAAACTGACTCCAGATTCGTGTTCAGCATGCCCGATAACTGCTGGGAACTAATTTTCTAGCAAATCTATTTTTCAAAAAATATTGCAAAATTTGCTATTTTCTTGAAAAATAGATTTTATTGAAAATGAGTTGCTAGCAGTTATCGGGCATGCTGAACACGAATCTGGAGTCAGTTTTCAGTTACAATGATTAGAAGTCCCTATTTCAGCCAACTCACTAATCATTACTTCAATACAACGATCAGTATTAGTATTAGTATTATTAATCCCTATTTGAGCCACCCATGCGAAAAATGTGTGTGGGTGTATAATCTAATCTTTAAGTAGTAAGACATTGATGGTTTATGAGTTCTTATGTGCATAGGTTCTATTGTACTACGTAATTTGAAAAAACCTAAGTTAGAGCCTTCCGGTTCTAATGAGACCACTTACAGCCTTCTCCGGCGAACTCTGTGGGAGGAGAACGCTAACAAACCTGTGGACATTGCCTTCATATATTAGATTTGCATTATTCACACTAAAAATCATTAACATATTTCGTATCTCATATTTATTCAGTTTATTGTATTACTGTTTTTCAATAATAGACAAAAAGTATTTACAAAGGATTATATTTCACATCAAACGCTAAAAATATAACCCACCAAGATAATACTGAAGATATATAAGTGTAGGTTTTTTTTATATATTTATTTATTTTTATTAGTTATAGTAATATTATAAGGATATCAGTATGCTCTCTCTCTCTCTCCTCTCTCTCCCATCTCTCTCTCTCCTCTTCCCCTTTTCTCGTCTCTCTCCTCTCTCCTCTCTCTCTTCCTTTCTCTCTCTCTCTCTCTCTCTCTCCTCTCTCTCTCTCTCCTCTCTCTCTCTCTCCTCTCTCTCTCTTCTCTCTCTCTCTCTCTCTCTCTCTCATACTCTCTCTCTCTCTCTCTCTCATACATATATATAGAACACTATAGTATATTAAAATGCTATATTAACACATAAAAAACACACAGACATTGTATATATATATACAATAGTTTGAAATAGAGCACCAGCAACACTCCTTTATACAACACTAATACAACACTGTATTAAGGCAACACTACACAACACTACAAAACTACAAAACACTACAGAGCAACTACAGAATACTACAGAACTACTACAGAACACATTACAGAATACAACTCAATATTACAGGCGCTATAGGCTTAGACGTGAAAAAAAAAAATTACATCATATAAAATAATTCGTATAGATATTAACAAGGTAAAAAAAAAATATTAAATAACAAAAAAAAATAATTCGTATAAATAAAATAAAAAATTCAATAAGAAATAAATATTTAAATGGTAATAATCTTCTTTGGTGTTGCAACATATTTATTTATCTGAAGCTCAATTAATCAAAGGTTTGTCAATTAGGCGTCATATCACCCCTTGCAACACTGCTTTTTAGACACAACACTATTTCTTTCTTAACCCTTTGAGGCCCAGAACGTAATTTCCATTGTAATTTGGGAACCATTAGACGATTTTTAGTGACTATAAGCAATGTTTTATAGCTATGACCTGTTTAGTAGCCTTGTCCACTAACTCATTTGGTATATTAAGTGACTTTTTCGTAGTTTTATGGCTAACAACAGACCATTTTATATAGCCAAGGAAAGATCTGGGCGTGAAGGGGCTAATAAGCTGTAAATAATAGGTTTACGGGAATACATTTTAGAACGACAAATAATAACATATATAAAATGAATTCCCAAAAAACTCCCAAATTTCTTTTTCTTTAAATTCTCAAAAAAACTCAAATTTCTTTCATTTTTTTACGTGTTCTCAACCTTATATATAAAAAATTCTGGTAGAACATCAAAAAAATAACACCATTTTTGCATCATACACACAACGCTATTTCCTTCTTAATAATCTCGCAATACAGTATTTCTCTTAGCAATATCTGGACACTTTTATCTATAATAATATAAGCGAAAGTGTGTCTGTCTGTCTGTCTGTGTGTGTGTGTGTGTGGTATAGGTTCCGCCCCCCGTGGCGCAATCACCTCATATGGCACATTTTTGGAACCGGGTTGACCAGGGGAAGGTCATAAGCCCACTTATGAAATGATTCGATCACTTTTTTTTTTCTTTTTTTTTTAGCAGCCTATTAGTGATAATTGTGAGAAAAAAAAGTGGGTTGCGAGAATTGAGGAAACCTTGATGTAGGGTGATGGGTAATGGGTGAGTGAATGGGTGGGGTGATGGGTAATGGGTGTGGGGTGATGGGTGAGTGAATGGGTGGGGGGTGATGGGTTGGGGGTGATGGGTGATGGGTGAGGGAATAGGTGGGGGGTGATGGGTAATGGGTGAGTGAATGGGTGTGTGGTGATGGGTAATGGGTGAGTGAATGGGTGGGGTGTGATGGGTAATGGGTGAGTGAATGGGTGGGGGGTGATGGGTAATGGGTGAGTGAATGGGTGGGGGTAATACATACATTTCTACATCCATGATTTCAGGAAAGTTAGAAGGGGCTATCTGGAGAGTCCGTGTTTGGTGGGCCTTCGGCCCACCAAACACAGGTGGTGGGCCACAGGCCCACCACCAATAGCCCTCCGCAGGAGCTAGCCAAAAAGTCCGCCCGGAGGGCGGCTTTGCGGCTAGTAGCTAATATATTTTTCTTCAGTTTTTGGGTTTCATCTGACAAGACATTTATTAATTTTTATATCTCGCAACACAATATTTATTTTTATATCTCGCAACACAA
>JACEEZ010007210.1:8933-99735 GCA_016584305.1 Chionoecetes opilio
GTGTTTTCTTTGGAGCTCTTGGGTCTCTTCCTCTTCTCCTGTTGTTTCGGGTAATTTCACCTCTGTTACTACCGCTGCTTCCTCTACTTGCTGGCTTTCTTCCACACCTTTCTCACCAGTTTCTTTCCGTTTTGCATACGAATGCTCCTGCTCTTCATTATTTTTTTCTTCATTTTCTGTTTCCTGTTGTTCTTCCTCTGAATCACTGACCACTTCTTCCACCGCTTGTGAGGTATTTTCATCCTCATCCCCGGCTGCTCTTGCTACCCGTTTTTTCCTTTGTTTTCCACTCTTTCTTTGAAATGTGCAAACATTTCGTGCACAGGAACACTATGCACTTCACTTTGAGGGTTTTCTGTGACACGTCCCCTAGCCCCCGTACACCCTTTGTATGGTACCATTTCGTCACATCTTTCACACCCAAACCGCTTTTCTATCCCTGCTCGTCACCTCCTTGTTACAACTTCCACAGTCACTATTAAACATGGTTCACTGCTTACTGTTCAGAGATAACACACAAAACTGTCTCCGCCTCTCCTGCACGTGTGCCTCCACGTGTTACGGGTTACCATTTTATTTTTCTGCACTTAATCCACGCGATAATCAAGATATTATTGTAACACTTATACACTATGAAGTGCTGGATATTTTAATGGATCCAATTTCGGATTCGATTAAGAGTCTAGTTGTGATTCATCTCAAGATAATTTCCTCCCGGCTGGGAGGCGGCCATAGGCCCAGTAACAAAAACAAAGGAAACTCTATAGTTCTCAACCACTAGCTTGTGCCCGACCCGCCACTTCCCATAAATGGGTAATGGACAGTCCTCAAGCCCCTGGGGAAACCCAGGGGCAGCATCCCGCTCAGGGAAGGACACTCAGCCTCGTCATCGTGGTATGAGGTTACACCAAGTTTCGGTCAGGGAACTTGGCAATCATACTATAGAAGTGATCCTATGAAGTATGATCATACCGTCGTTCATGCAGCCGTGCCCCTAATGCTCCCAAACTAAACACCCGCCTCGTGCAGGATATAAACAGCAATGTGGCGCCGCCACTTGGATTGCAAAGGCTTCCAGATTTCAGAGAATAAAAGTTTCATTTTAGTATAATACATCAGTACTTAAAATTTGCATAAAGAGCATACAGCGATGGTAAATATAGCTAATGAAGGCATAATAGTTAAACTAAAATAGTAGCCCCCAAAATATTCAAGTTTTCTCGCAAGCTGGCAACGCTCAGTAATTTTCGGGGTTACAACGGAACTAAACTATCTTTTTGGTGTTTGTCCTATCAGCCACTCTTTCTATTATCATTAATTATCTTCTAAGCCTAACCCAATGACCTATCCACTCCTACCGCAAATGATTTTACCTTTAAATCATTCAACGTAGTTCATTAGACGACCAACTCTACAAGCTGGAAAAGCGTAGATTTAAAAAGGGAAAAATAGGAAAAAACTGGTTCACAAATAGGGTGGTGAATGAATGGATTGGACTCTACTTCAGTAGACAGGTAGTTAGTGCAGAGTCATAGGAGTTAAAGAGGGCGGGATGGTTCATGGGGGGATGAAAGGTGGATGTAGGTATTTGTTAGGTGACAGGATACCAGTGTAGGCCTGGGCCTCTTGTAGCTTCTTTTCTTATGTTCTTAGTTCTAATTAAATCTTCACGGGATGCCACAGTAGATTCAAATGCCTAATTAGATTTTTCTATAATTTCAATTGGGGAAGCAAACTTGTTTTTTTAAATGCCTCAAAAACCCATTTCTTCACCAATCTACTCGAAATACCTCCAGCAATATCCTCTCTTCTCAATAACACCAACTGTCTCCCTATTCTACAATAAACATTCTTGGAATATCCTTTACTAAAATCTGAACTGGAAATAGACTAAACAGTGAGCTCGATCTGCCATCTGTTGCCGTCTGGGAACCTCCTGTCGCTCAGGACGTGGGTCTGGGTGGTCAGGCTTGATTTTATTTCCATTATTCCCTACCAAACCAGCTACAATTAAGTGTTTCATGGTCAACATAGGTTTATGCAAATGAAAAATAACGAGTTTTACATTATTCATGGCGTTATAATGAGGATTGGCAAAATAGAAGTATTCGACCACAGGTGTCCTACAACAATTCTACTAAATACTGTAGAGGAATGCTTCAAGGCAGGCGGGGGGTATGGGTTAATATTACCTTTATGCATGCAAAGAAAAGGTAATATTAACTCATACACCCGCCGGTGCAAACTTTAGTATGCGTTCTACCGCAGTACCGCAGCTACAGTGGTGTGGGTGTGATCTACCCCAACACTGGTCCACAGGTTCCCTAACCCTGCATCTGAAGGGATTAGTTACGGGTTTCCACAGGTCATAGGTCAGGTAGCTAACACAGGTCGGGTTTATCATAGTTGGTCCCACCCCTGCATCGTGGAACGTGCAATGTGGAACGGCGTGACAGAAATACTCTAATTCCCATCATTCAGGGGGAATGTGAAGCCGGTTCAGTGTTTTCACTCTGATGAATGGCCTGCATATGGAAACTTAAAAAATCTGGGTTATCGCTATATAATACAGTGAATCCCAAGAAAATTACGTGGATCCAGTAAGGAGCAAACACTCAAGGCATAGAACGATCTTGGTTGGATGCCAAAACACGTTTTTTCAAAGAACATGACAGGTGTTAGCAAGGATGTTTCAGTCACAATAAATTTAAATCAATATTGGGGCATACGCCGGGGGGCGCGTCGCCTCGCCCACCCTACGACGCCATTTCCCGGAGGGTCACCACGCGCGAGTTCCCATGCAGGCTCCTTTCCCCATACCAAGCAGCTCTCGACAAGAAACATCAACTTGCCCCAGCCACGAGTCTTGTGGGCGCCCCCTTGGCCTCCTCCACGCCGGATTGTCTCTTACAGATACAACCCGATGGAAGGATCGGTTTCAGGGTAGCGTGCCACATGCCCATATAGCCAAAGTTGGCGCTGACGGACTATCCCAGGTAATAGGCCTCGATTCAGTCTAAACGGTGCAACCTGTTTTGACACGTAATCATCCCAGCGATACCCCATGATTCTGCGAAGACACTTATTACCAAAGGCATTGATTCGTCTCTTCAAGTCACTATTTAGTGTCCATGTCTCACAACCATAGAGTAAGACAGGGATCACAAGCGACTTGAAGATCCGGATCTTTGCCCTCCTGCACAGGTCCCGACAACGCCAAATACTCCGCTGAGCGAGTCCATAACACCGTGGGCTATGCCAATCCGTCGTAAGACTTCTTGACGTGACCCGCCGTCACTATGGCCCTGCGCTACCAAGGTATGTAAAACTTTCCAAGATCTCAATGTCCTCGCCACACCGCATGAACAGACTGTACTGCTTCATCTAGTAAGTCTCCAAATACCTGGACCTTGGTCTTGAGCCAGGAGCCCTCAAGTCCCAAAGGCTTTGCCTCCTCGTGCAAGCGCCTCGAGAGCCATCACCAGGACCTTGAAAGCGACTCAGCAAAGATTACTGCTCATCGGCAAAAACAAGATCAGTGATCTTGGTGTTGCCGAGGATGCTCCACAATCACTTTGATCTACAACCTTGCCCAAATTTACCCAGTCCAAAACAAGCTTTTGAAAAGTGATGGGGCAAGGACGCACCTTGCTCACTCCTGTATTCACAGGAAAGAACTGGATACACCGGGCCCCACACTTCACAGCACTCTCAGTCCCAAATACAGACCAGTTATCAAACCCAATAGTCCTTGCAGGAATCCCTCGAAGTCGCAGAAGATCCCAGAGTGACTCACTGCACTGAGTCAAACGCCTTCCTTGAGATCAACTAGGCTGCAAGCATCCCCTGTCGAAACTCACGTCGGCGTTCCACAGGACGCACCTTAGTCACATAGTAAACACCTAATCATTTTTGCTGGAAAGTGCTCAGAAAAGTGAACCTGATTTGTTTATAGCATTTTTGAACGATATTCGAAAATGTATACCGCTAATTGTTTATGCATGATATACTATTGTATTAGAAGTAGCAATGTGAGTTATTGTCATTAATAAATTGATTAATAAATTTCAAAAAAATGTTATTCTCCGATGGAAATAATCCCCATTCCCACAGTATAGCGTGGTAGCGCGGAGACCTCATACTAAGTAGAAGCACCGGTAGACCTGCATACTAAGGTAGAAACTGAAGGTAGAACGCATACTCAAGTAGCACCCACCCGCCTTGAAGCATTCCTCTACAGTATTTAGTAGAATGTTGTAGGACACCTGTGCTCGAATGCTTCTATTTTGCCAACAATCCTCATTATGGGCTAAATGCAAGAATGCTCGTCAAACCCCGGCAGGTGGATATTGCCGACCGTCGTACCTCCACCGGTGGGGTATACAAGAATTGTTCTCAAGAGCCCAGCCAGTGGAGATTTGGGCAGGCGTACCAACACAAGCGAGTCCAAGACGGCATCAGTATTTTTACTGTTTTAACACATATCTAATACATTTTACTAGTGTAATTTATCATTTTTGCCATAAAAATAATAGCTTAGTTAGTTCGCCACTTATTCTGAGGCGTTGATGTAGAATAAATGGGCCCTCAGTGATGTTTGTGAGTACATTATGGAAAATAAGTCAAGCCTGACACCCCGAGACCCGACGTCCTGAGCTGACGGGAGGTTCCCAGACGGCCACCAGATGGCAGATCGAGCTCACTGTTATAGTCCTATTTTATTTCATCTCTTGCTAAAACAGCTTCTATGAAATTAGTCTTGTAGCATCTGCGTCCAATTTTTTCTTCCTCCCTTTGCTTGCTCTGTACAGGGGCCTTATCCGCCCATGTATGGAGTATGTCCAGTGGCGGCTCGTGATAAAATAAAATGGAGGGACTGCAAGCTTTCCACAACAGTAGGATACACAAATTTTACCTATCTCTGGTATGAGTACTGTTGTAGTTGATATTCACGGATTTCAGGGCATGGTAGTAGTGGTGGTGGTAGAAGGATGGTGGGGGTGGTAGTGTTGGTAGTAGAGGGGATGGCTGAGGGGTGATGGTAGAATTACAGTATTACTTGAAAATAAAGTCGGTACCGCTTGATTTCAGTCTTTTCATTTAATGTCAGCTGGATATAGTTGGTGTTTTGCAAATACTTCACGGGATTTTCCATCGTCATAGGGTAATTAAAGAAAGCACGATTTAACCACACCGTCTACACGCACTGTAAACACGAGGGACGAGACTTAGCTGCCTCGACTGCAGCTCTAGGTTTTCACAAGTGTCGCGGCGGCGGCGCAGACATGAATGGGAAAGCATATATGAAAGTAACTTAAATTTTGGTTTGGTTTTAATGAAAATTCACTGAGTAACGTATTGAAAATAATTAAATAACGTATGACTTTTTGTTATCATATATTTGTTAGTACTGTATCAATTCTGCTGTCTCTAAAGGCATCATACACCTGGCAGTGAGTGTCTGGGGGTGCTGCAGCTCTGCAGCCCTATGCCACGAGCCGCCACTGAGTATGTCTCGCATGTTTGGCGGGGTGGATTCAATCATACAGCTCTCCTAAACAAAGTGGATTCAACAGTTTTTCGTCTCATCAACTCCTCTCCTCTGACTGACTGTCTTCAATCTTTAAATCACCACCTCAATGTTGCTTCTCTTGCGATCTTCTACCGTTATTTGCATGCTCACTGCTCCTCTATACTTGCTAACTGCATGCCTCCCCCCTCCCGCACCCTCGCTGCACATGACTTTCTACTCATTCTCATCTTACTAAGGCAAAAGTTGACCAGTATCATCACTCTTTCACTGGTAAATTTTGGAGCTTTCATCCAGTTTCCATTTTTCCATCTTTTTCGACTTCATTTTTTTCGAGAAGTGTGTCGACACCTCCCGAACTAAATTGGCCCACCTCCCTTCCTACAATCTTTTACTGTCTTCTTCATAGAGACTGGCAGATATAAGTTATAGTGGGTATTTTGTTAAAATATAATTTCCCTTGGTCAGTCCTGAGGTAAAAAAAATGTAAAAAAAACTTTTTTTCATTTATATATATATATATATATATATATATATATATATATAATATATATATATTATAATAATATATATATATATATATATATATTATTACAATTAGTTAGGCAACTACACATTCTAAGATTTGGAATTATTTACGATCTGTTATTTGATTACAGCTGCCATTCTAACAGACACATCACCTGCTCATCACACTGACAACGCTGTGAGTTTGTTTGCCGGTTTTTTCAGTCCCTGATATCTCCAACATATTAAGGAGATTGTTCTGTGTATGAGACATCATACTCTGAATTTGTAACGTAACGAACAGTAAAGGCACTTACATGCCACCATAAGTATAGCTATTTGCTAACTCCAACCTTCCTGAACCAGATTATAAGGGGGATGCTTGAACGCAATCGCCCTAACGAATCCCTACTTATCCCGCTAACAAAAATTTCGCACTCGAGTTTAACATTCTAATTCTGACACACATCAACTGCTCATCAATCATCACACTGAAAACGCTGGGAGTTTGTTTGCCGGCCGTTTCAGTCCCGAGACACTGACATCTCCAACATATTAAGGTCATGGTCTATGAGAAGAGCACCGTCATTACTCTGAAATTAGAGTCTGAATATATAACTTAACGGTAAAGGCAGTAACATGCCACCATTAGTATAGCTAATTCCACATTCCATGACCCAGATCATAAGGGGGATGCGCGAACGCAATCCCCCGCTAACAAAAATTTCACACTCGAGTTAACCACATTTGGGTTAATCGCAAGGGTCAGCACCGCCGGAGTGCAATGGTGGGCCTCGCCTTGGGAAAACCGCCTTCAGGATCGCGGTATCTCCTGTGCCAGGTAAGTATGCTTTCCGCGGCCAGATGCCAGATCTTACGCCGCCAAGCTAAACACCTACGCAAGGTAAACCATTTATATGGTAATACTTCCCTGTAAACAAGATGTCATAGTATGGTTCTCTACAAGACTGTATAGTATATCATAAAATATTTATGCCGCTTCTATACCGCACTGTTTGTCTATTTTATAACTCCATAATTTTATTCATATGTCACCAGACTTTAGACAAGCACATACTTATCTCCTCTATCACTCTCACTTCCATTCACATATATCCTGAGCGACATTAGTTTTTGCCCTAAAACAGGAAGAGCATCACTTCTCATTCCATCTTTCACTGTGAGAACACATCATTAACTTTGTCTTGTTTCAGAGTCAATCTAATCATCATTTAGTGCAGTCATTACCAGTTGTATTATCTGACGCTGTTATTTGAGTAAATAGTATTTCTATACCATGCAATACATTTTTCATAAAAAGATAACAATACTCAGACTGTATAAGGATAAATATTATGTAAAGATTCTGTTCCCCTTTCAGCAAAACCCAGACATCCGAAGAAAACAAGTGTAGCGGAACCCTCAAGTAAACCGGCGAAAACATTATTTTTTTTACTCCTTCACTGCGGCAAAGGAAATTGCATATAATAAAAAAAAATTGTTTCAAGAATTGGGTGGTTTATGAAACTGTCGCCGATAGGAAGTCTCGCCGAATCAACCGAGAACTGTCGCCGGCGGTAGAACACTCAGCGAAGGACACTCGAGCGAAGGACATGAACGAAACCTGCTATAATTTGCTATAAATATTATATACTCTTTTATACGTATGCTCTACCACAGCATAAACTATATATTCTACACCGCACTCACGTTCTATCTTAGTTCTTGCACATATTCAATCGTATAAACGTTCCAAAATTTGCAGTGTAGTTTGCATTTGGACACATCATTAAAAAAATATCCACAAGTCGGCAAAGAGATAAAAATTCATGTTATTGAATACGACAATAATGACAATCCACAAGAGTAAACGACTCACCGCCACTCTACAATGAAAAATCTACTTTTTTTTCTTTATTCGACTCTTCGATTCCGATATGACACCGTTTTAAGACTTGATTTTCATCTAATAGCCAGAGATTAAAATGTATTGTAAGAAATAGGAATCTAGCGACCATCACCTGGCGAAATACAATGCTAACATGATGAATATAATGAATATGAGTTTCAAAATGTTTGTATTGTCTAAACACTTGACAATACGAAGACACGTGTACTACCTACGAATATTTGCTACAAAGAATACGGCTCTAAAACATGTGCTAATTTTTTTTTACTATCTCATACATGTTAGTTATTAATGAACTTCAGTGAAATGGTATAATTACCAGTAATATGAAACAAAACGCTTGAGACCATCAACACCTAGCGAACATTAAACTTGTATTGCGTCTTTCATGAATGATTTATGAGAAACCGAGAGTTTGCAGATATAATATTCTGCAGTACTTTGTTCTAGAAAATGAAGACGAAAGGTAAAGCCATACATGCCAAATTCGATACAGAAATATACAAGTATACTCTGTGATTTATGACAGATGGGAGAAAAGATGACACATAACAAAAAGGCGGTCAGACTCCAACGATTGATGGTTCTTAAACAGCCCACAATGTGGGCCAATAAAAATTATTTAAGACTCATTGAGTTGCTCCCCTCCACGGAAATCTTTAGTAAAAGGCGAAAGATTTATGCGTTTTGAAGGGAAACCAGAGTTAATTTTTCAGATGTTCACTCTGGCTAATATAGTTTGAGCTTAACATCTACGAGGAACATAACTCCGAGCAAATAGGTAAAATTCTCATGTATTATATGCAAAAGAAAACTTCGCCGTGTCTTTAATTCACCTTTTAAAATGTCTATATGTAACAATACAGACAAATAATAGCATACCTTTGTATTTCCTCTACTCATTGAAGTGCACGCCTAACACTTCAATGAATCTATCAACGTGTCCCTCTTGCTCGCAGATTAGGTGTCAAATATTGCGCATCTTCTACGGCATGTAAGCAACACTAAACAATATTTTGATATCTTTCTACACAAAATAAAAACATATTTTAATATATTTCTTTGTTGAGTACATTTCCGCAGATCTTTCACTTTCTTCAATGGTTTGAATCATTAGTAAGGGAAAATGTCAGTTATTTTTCACACCTGTCAGCTTGCGCAAATTATCACCACTTTTAGACCAAGTTCCACGCTCTGTGGAAGCACCAGCCTTGAGCTTGGTGTGGACATCATTGTTGATGTCACGCACCATATATTGTCAGCAAACAGATTATAGAGGGCACCAGCCATCTGTCGGATGAGCTTGACCAAACTGCGCCCTTTACAGCAGAAAGCCCCAGTCACTTGGGCATCCCCGTTTGTGAGGGCATTCACCACCTCTACGAATACCCTCCTGGGTAAGGAACACTGCAGTAGTTTTGTTTTTCATTTCAAGGCCATCTTTCTATCTTTTTCTCATATAACTGTCCAAACAACCACAGATGCATTAGCATTTCCATCAAATTAGCCAGTAACTGCATGAAAGAGAAGCATGCAAGAGGGCTAGACCTGTTTCAGAAAACAATTTTTTCCCCTTATACCCCTGCAAGGTTTCCCATGCTTTTTGACCTGGAAAAGCCGAAAATCACAACCATTTTGAGCTAAAATGTCAGGAACTTTTGCCTCATTGGACCTCAAGATATTAAGCCCGCGACAGTAGAAAAGCGCCTAATTTTGCCTTCCGCCAGACTTTTTTTCACCTGAGACTTTGGTTACAATTGGGATAGAACAAATTGGGTATCAAATTGAAGCATTTTTAATATTTTTTCTGAAAAAACAATCCAAGTAAACATTCAAGAAAAAAAGACATCATATCCAGAAAAAAAGCAAAATTTTCTGAAAATTTCATATAAATTTCATAAATATTACAATCTTGACATCAAAAAATGTGTGACAAACTCTAAAAACTATTTTCAAGTGGCAGAAAACTCTATTGTCTATGTCAGAAGGACACTTCACAGTCATTTCTTCAGAGTTTGCTTCTTGAAGCTATCAAATCGCTCACGGTTGTATTCCACAGCTTGAAGAAGGTACTGTTTTTGCTGAGAATCTGTGGTAATGATGTTTGCGAAATCAGTCATCATCTTGACTCCCCGCTCAGCAATGTCATTCACTACTTTTACATTGCTGACATATTCCAGGGCCTTGCTGTAGTCATCACTCCTTGGCCATGTCGCCACAGGTTGCAGAAGCCAGTCATACTCAATGACAAGGGTGTCAAGCAGAAGATGACTCTCTGGACCAACTAGATCAGCCAGAGTCGTCTTGGCTGTAACCTGAGGGAACATAGGTTTCCCTCGTCTGAAGCTATCTGGCTTCTCAGTGGCGTGCAGCTTGGCAGCAATGTCCTGCTTCTCTTTGTCACTGAGTCTGCTACCGAAGAGAGCGAACGGCACAACCTCCTGTGTCAGGTACCACTTGTGGTTTTCAAGTTTTTGTAGCACTGCCTGAGCAATCTCTGGATCTGTTCTCTTGAACTTCATCATGTCCTTCATGAACTGCAGATCATTTGCAGGAGCATCTGCAGCAAGTGTAGATGACATCCACATGGGTGTATAGAAGTCCTAGGAAGAGGTTGAGGCGTTCCAGCTTCACAACAGTTTCTTCATCGTACTCCAGCTGCTCAGCAAACATGAACATCTTCATAGAATACAGGTTTCTGGCCATCCACCTGGCCTGATGAATGGCTCCAGGACGACTCCAGTGGATTCCGCGGGGAGGCGTGTCTCCAAGGACGATCAGTGTAAGCTCAGCCATCTCACGGTAGTCAGCTCTAGGAGGCTTCTCCGACCTCAGGATTTCCTATAGTATTTCCTTGCACTCTTTCTTCTTTTTATTCAACCATTTTTGTCTGATGGACAGGGTTGTAGGGTTGTCTGTGGTAAGATCTGTCCAAACGTCCTTGAAGTGCTTGAACCAAGGATTCTCTGGGCTCTTGACCTTGCCAAACAGATTCTCCCATACAGCACCAACCAGCACTTCTAGAATGTGTGTCTGCAGGCCAGGTAGAACACCTTCCTGTCAAGCTGTTGCTCCAGAAGCTTGGCAGCTCCCCGATGTACTCCACTGTTGCTGGCCGTTGTGTCAAACACCAAGGGCAGTGATCACTCCAGTAAGCCCCCATGCCTCCAGCAAATCCATGGATGCCTCTGCCTGAGCCGTTCCTGTTGAGCTGTCTATCACTGGTACTCCCAGTAGCTTGCCTTCAGGATATGCAGGTGGTCCTGAGACAAGCACAGCCAGAGTCTCTGACGTGGTCCCAGGATCACTTCCCAGGACTCTCTCAGCATCTTGCCATCCCAGTGGAGAGCAGCATACTTGGGAGGGTCCTCGCTAAATGCTGCCATGTACTCCTGGCTGATGTGGTACCTTGTCAGCATCCTGTTCCGTCTCGTTGTTGAGGTTGAGATGACAAACTTATCCAGGTCAGCTCCACCAGCCTTCAATGTAGCAGAGACTAAGGCTGTCACTTGATTGTCAGACAATCCCAGACGATCAGCGGTACTGCAGATGTCAACACACTCCATGACCCTCCTGGGAAATGTGAGAGTCACAGTGTCTTGGTGATGTGAACATCCAGGACGAGGTTGTTGGTAATCCATGTCCTCTGCATTCCCTTCACTGTCGGTTGGGTCAGCCCAGGTAGACACATCAGCAGCAGTCCTTCGCTGTGTGGCAGCTGAAAAATTGTAGAAATTTTGTGACAAATTCATATCTTGTTTTCCCCTCTCTGCTGCAGTCTTGCAGCCCTCTCTGCTTGCTGCTGGGACCGTGACTCAAAAATCTTGTCATGACCAGACATGTGGGCCTTTCTCTCTGTCTTCTGATCCTGGTAGAACCTGATGTCCTTGTCCTTCTTCTCCCTTGATAGCAGTCGGTTTCTCTCTATTTCCTGGATGGCATCTGAAGCTCCTATGTCGAACAGGCTATCTAATTCCAGGACAAAGGCACTCCTTTTCCCTCCAGGGTCACCTGTTCTACCTTTATTCCTTGCTAGATCTCTGTGCTTTTTGTGAAGTGTCATGAAATGCTGCGCTGCATTGTACTTGGTCATGGTCTTGATCCTAGCCATCTGCCAGAAAGGATGATAGCCTCCACTGTTTCATTGGCGAGGTCTTGATGCTTAGGATTCCCTGTATTTTCTGGCAAACTCTAGAGATGGAGGAAGTACTGGAAGGCCTGTCTGTTGGTGGGTAACTGGGAGCCACTGATGCTGGATGATGGGTAGCCGATCAGGAAGGTTTCTGTAGCAGATCTAGTAGCAGGTCGGCGTGACGCTTGTCTCTGGACTGCAGGTGGAGGTTTTGAGATGTCAACTTTGCGTCCTCGGAGCTCCTTGCTTACTGCCATAGTGAAGTTATCTTGTGAAGTATCTCTGGATTTGTTAGCAGGTTTCAACAGATCTGCCAACAAACATAACAGACCATTAGATGTCATGCTAAAAAACCATTGTGAATTTGTGACTAGAGTGAAATAAATTATATTTAGTTTAATTTTTTTGAAAATTTGTCTGTAAATATCACATGTAATATTTCCATAAATGTTTCTATGCATTTTGATGTTTCAGTCAGCATCTAATTACTTGCTTTAACCTGCTTATGCCCATTTATTGGTGAAAAAATAGGCGAAAACAAACATCAAAATGCTCCGAAACTGGCGTTTCAGAAAACGTGTATAGAATAGAACTTCATGCTTCATGAGGCAAAGGTTCCTGACATTTTGGCTTATAATGGTTGTAATTTTCGACTTTTCCAGGTCAAAAAGCATTGGAAACCGTGCAGGAGGGTATAAAAATAGGAAAAAATTGTTTTCTGAACAGGTCTAATAGAGGGCCTTTGATATAAATATTAGGAAACATGTAGAACAGAGTATGATTTAGATAATCAACAAATTCAAGTAATATTTACAATATAACATTAAGCAACAAATGACTCAGCTAAGGACTTACCCATAGACCACTATATCTGTATCTTGAGATACAGTGGTCTATAACTTACCTTATCTTAAGTGGCGATGTTGCTAAGTCGTTGAAGAAAATTCTTCGAGTACAGACGCCGTAAAAAGATAGTATATACTATATACTAAGTGAATACATGTGTTCTTGATGAGCGGGATCCCAGCATTTTACGATGGACAGGAAAGTAAAGCTCTATTTTTCTTCGTCTTCAAATAATAAGCCACATAATGTAAGCTAATAAATCATAGCCATAGGTTTGCCGTCATCACTTAAAGTGCCCGCCGTGGAACACACTCCTGTGTTCATTCTCATGAGTTCTTTCCTCCTCCTACTGATTATTTTACTCGAACCTTCACGATGACAACGCCTGTTTATTTATCATTTTTAAGTGGTGGTGGTGACTGTAGAAGGACTTGGCGGCAAGTAATGGCAGTGGTGATTGCGTGCCTGTATTTTTCTACATGAGGCTGCGTGGAAAAAAAAAGAGCCTATGCTTCTCTGATCACATGAAACGTCCTCAATAACGCCCAACTCTTCAAAAATGTATAAATGAACTGATTTGGTTGAGGTAATGACTCATTTCCTTGATGCTAGAATTCCTCTCTCCGAGCATGAAGAGGGAGAGAGAGAATCAATTCGAAGAGTAAAGACAACTATCCCACGATGATAAAAAAAAAAATAATCATGGAAGAAACCCGAACACATACGACTTTGAAAATATATATAGTAAAGAAATGAAATTTCAGGGTATGGAAAAAATGGTCTTTGTAACAGCTATCTTGAGCGCTATAGCTGCAACAACTGTACACTTAGTGCCGACCGGGGTAATTTGGTCCTGGTTTTGACAAACTTTGATCTAGTTTCCATATCTATTGAAGTAAACAAACAAAAATTTAATACAATCATAAGAGGGTCACTACCTATATGTTATTAAAGTTTGAACAAATTTCCATTATAGCTCTGTTAGCAATACACTGAGAAGTGAGGACCGCATTGTTTCACTAAATGGGGTAAATTGGGCCTAACTCTGGGGTAAATTGGTCCTATATATAATTTTTTACTTTTTTTATTTTTTCAACAAGACAAACCTCCAAAAACTTTACCTCATGTCATACCATGCCCACGGACCTTTTACAGACAAAATAAAAGAATTGATATATGAAGAAAAAGTGTCATATCATGTCATACCATGCCCACGGACCTTTTACAGACAAAATAAAAGAATTGATATATGAAGAAAAAGTGTCATATCATGTCATACCATGCCCACGGACCTTTTACAGACAAAATAAAAGAATTGATAGTATAAATGCAGAAAAAAATCTTACTTTGCCCCTTTTTCATTGTTATGCGTTAATTTGCTAATTCCTTAATAGAACACCTGAAGTTAGTGTATTCATTCAATAGATATTTTATATCAAAGGTGAAAGGGACTGTTCCCCTTACAGTTAAGGGCCCATAAAAAATAAATTCTCTTTGTACTGCAGAGACATCATCCCTGAGGGGCCAGTCAAAGTGACTGCTATTAGGTTTATTATACAAGAACTTAAGGAACACTTCATCACCATCTATTTCTAGTATTCTTCCCACATAATACCTCTTATCAAAGTACACAGCATAGTATTTGTCTACAGCAATGTGATTCTGCATATGTAGATAATAATTCCTTATCTTGTTTGTTTTACATTGTTTCTCTCCAACTTTTGAACTGTCCTCATCACTGTTGCTGTCGAACACTACAGATATGGAGACTGCAGGTAGTTGTGTAGAAGGGGGACGGCTTTCTTCTTCGTCTTCATTCTCGTCTCCTTCGAGCACCATTTTCTTTCCGCAGCGTTTCTTTCGTGTATTCTCTTTTACTGTCTCTTCATCACTGTCACTATTTGAAATTAAACCTTTTTCCTCAACATCAACTTCATTCTCTTCTTTAAGAATCTTCCTCTTTCCACGGCATTTCTTCTGCATTTTCTTCTTTATATCCTCTTCTCTCTTCTGAATTTCTCCGAGAAATTCATTGCACGTGATAACCCTTCTGGAATTCTTCTTCTTCTAACAGTTTTGTTTCTAGACCCATCCTTTCCATTTACCGGGGTTTTACCGCAAACTACAGATGCGAGTAATTGTTCAAAGTCCGACCCATTAGATATGCTGAGACTTGGCGCATTGCATGACTGACAGGATGATGTTGACGGGATTGCATGACTAGGTGGAGGCATTGCAGCAGATGTTGATGGCATTGCAGTATATGTTGATGGCATTGCAGCAGATGTTGATGACATTGCAGTAGGTGTTGATGGCATTGCAGCAGATATAGATGGCATTGTAGATGTTGATGGCATTGCAGTAGGTGTTGATGGCATTGCAGCAGATGTAGATGGCATTGTAGTAGATGTTGATGGAGCTGCAAGAAATTGATATGTCACGTGTGTTATGTTTATGTGGCGATGTAGCCAGCTTTTGTAGATTGATTTGATGGGCTTCTTGTATCAGCAGTTGTCTTGTATAATTTGAAGAGGGAAGGGTTAAATGCTGCTGTGTCGTATGCAGATGGATCTAACGGATATATCCCTGTTTTCTCGAAACCAGCAATGATATTTTTGGTTGTGAAGACATTCATCCAGATTCCATGAAGGAGTTCCACAAAAACACTCTTGCTGATGTGTCTTGCCTGGTTCTGTCTATGATATTTATGCACTTCTAAATCCCACTTAACTTTTAAAGGCCTGAAGCATGCCACATCAAGGGGCTGGAGTCTATCTGTGGTATGTGCTGGTAGTTTTAGTAGTGTCATGTTTTCACTCCGAGCTAGCTTGATGACCTCTAATGAAAGGTGAGTGGCATGCCCATCATAAATAAGTAGGACTGGCCTCTGTGAGACTAGTTGGATGAACTTTTTCAACCAATCACACATTACTATGGAGGTCATCCACCCGTTCTCCGACACAGCGTACATGGTACTTGGGTCCACATTTTTTGACACCCAACTGGACTGAAAGTTTTTGCCCTTAAAAATTACCATTGGTGGAAGGACCTCTGCTGCTGCTGATACCGCTGCCATCACAGTCAAACACTCCCTTCCTGATGTGGCTGTTGTCCTGGCTGCCCTCTCTCCTACAGGCGACACTACTTTTGTTCGTGAGGCATCAGTGAAGCAGCTTGTCTCATCTGCATTCCAAATGCACTCTGGTCTGTTTGATATCCCGAGTCTCCTGCATTCACTTTTTACTAAGTCATAAAAGCTGTAGATAATTTCTGGGTCACTGGCTGCACTCTTCCTGCTTTTTTCCACAGCAGAAGCCTTTTTTGAGGAGGCGGTATCTCCTCATAAAATAATATACCCAATCTTCCCCTGGCCTATTGTCCACGAATCTACAATATTTATTTAGGTATTCACCAAATCTACCTTTTTCCTCCTTTTCTTTTGTTACAAAGGTCTTCACATAATCACAAATTTCACTTGGAGTAAGTCCAAATCCCCATTTCGCCATCACTATCAAACATTCTGCGAGTTGTTCTTCGCATTCTCTGGGGAGGCTGTAAGGATGACCAACACGCACACGTTTGGGTTCCAGGTCTTCACTCACATCACTAAGTTTTATGCCATCATATTCCTTGTGTTTTAAGTGCCTCAAAAGTGTTGTCTTGCTCACTTTGTATAGTTTTGCTGCTTTGTATACAGAATATAGCCTGTCTTTCACACCTTTTATCGCATCTTTTAACCTTTCTTCTTTTTCTTGGTCTATGTTAGTTTTTCTTTTATAATTTCTAGGCATTGTTACATATTTATATTCCAGCACCCTTAAACCAATTCCAAATTAGCATGCAACAACCTGAAACGAAAGAAATAAGTGTAAATGAGCAGTTAATCTTCACCGTGTTATGGATCATCTATAGTATTAGACTAGGAATATAATCTCAAGATTTTACATTATGGGTAACGGTTTGTTACAAGCTGTCACCCATGCTAGGATTGAACCATGACACCTCCTGAGCAATATTAGCCTGATTGCTCTTCTAATTTTCTTCCAAAATTGCGCTTCTATTGATACCCTTCATGATAAAAGTAGACTCGCAAAGTTTTAAATGGCGAAGAGTTAAGTGAATATTAAGTTCATGCATATTTCTTCGTCTTGTAATGGCATTTCTTTAGTGTGTTTACTGTTTTTTATTTGATAATATTATAGAACAAACATTTACGAAGATTACAGTATATTCATATATACTGATAAACCAGTCTATATGAAAATAACTTATATTATTATTTTATATATATATATATATATTATATATAATTATATATATATATGAATCCGAGCGGCCCTCCGACTTCAGGCCCTTGTGCAACAGGCCGATATTCCGTGCGCAGTCCAGATTTACAGTGGTCTATGTCCTAATGACCTAGTCTATATTAGTAATATACGACGCCACTTTTATGTAAACACCACGGTGGTCATCCTGTGACATATGAGTTCACTTGCATCACCTCATCTGACCAGATCAAGTCAAGTCACACAACACAACAACACACACATCATAGCCATACCTAAAGTGATATTAAACGTGAATATTTCATCGATGAGGATGAAGAGGGAGAAGAAATAGTATAGATGAAAAAAGAAAGAAAGGAGAGAGAGAGAGAGAGAGAGAGAGAGAGATAAGGGAAAGGAAGGGGAGAGAGGAGAGAGAGAGAGGGGAGAAGAGAGAGAGAGAGAGAGAGGAGAGAGAGAAGAGAGAGGAGAGAGAATGAAGGAGGAGAAGAGAGAAGAGAGAGAGAGAGAGAGAGAGAGAGAGAGAGAGAGAGAGAGAGAGAGAGGAAAGAAGGGGAGAGAGAAAAGAGAGAGAGAGAGAGGGAGAGAGAGAAGAGAGAGGGGAGAGAGAGAGAGAGAGAGAAAAGAGGAGAGAGGAGAGGAGAGAGAGAGACTACTCGCCCGGCGTGGGACACTACCCGTGACTCAGCATAAAAACATATCTGGCAAAACAGGGCCGCGTGGAAACAGGTGTTAGTGACTGGACCCATCATCTCCACGAGTGACAGTCTGTGCCATGTGTCTTCCATCTGTATCATATTATGGCCTATAATAACAAATTACAAAAATCAAACCGAGTGACGCCTTGGTAAGTACAAAAAGAGCATATCTCCAAGGGGAGCCGCTGTCTGTCGTCGTCCTTGGCCTGCCCAAAAAAAACAGAATAAATTCGGTACCGTATCCCGCAAACCNTTTCTGCACAGAAAAAAACGCCCCAAAACGCCCAAAAAAACCCTTTTCAAAAAATAAATAAAACTGTTTTGGGTTTGAGGAATGACCATTCCTTGATGCTAGAATTCCTCTCCCGAGCAAAGAGGGAGAGAGAGAATCAATTCGAAGAGAAAGAAACTATCCCCATGATAAAAAAAAAAAAAATCATGGAAAAAACCCCCGAACACATCGACTTTGAAAATATATATAGTAAAGAAATGAATTTCAGGGTATGGAAAAAATGGTTTTGTAACACATTTTGAGGCTTAAAACTGCAACAACTGACATTAGTGCCACCGGGGTAATTTGGGCCCGGGTTTTGACAAATTTTGATCTAGTTCCAATCTATTGAAGAAAAAAACAAAATTTAAACAATCAAAGGTCACTCCCTTAATGTATTAAGTTGAACTTTTCCATTAACTTTTTACAAAACATGAGAAGTGGGGCCGCTTGTTTCACAAAATGGGAAAATTTGGGCCTAACTCTGGGGTAAATTGGTCCTATATATAATTTTTTTACTTTTTTTATTTTTTTCAAAAGACAAACCCCCAAAAAAATTTTATCATGTCAACCAGGGGCCCACGGCCCTTTACAGACAAAAAAAAAGAATTGATATATGAAAAAAAAGTGTCATATCATGTCTCCCATGCCAGGGACCTTTTACAACAAAAAAAAAAGAATTGATATATAAGAAAAATTTGTCATATCTGTCATACCAGCCCAGGGGACCTTTTTACAGAAAAAATAAAAGAATTGATAGATAAATGAAAAAAAAAATTTTATTTGCCCCTTTTTTTTGTTATGCGTTAATTTGCTAATTCCTTTAATAGAACACCTAAAGTTAGTGTTTTTCAATAGATTTTTTATCAAAGGTAAAAGGGGGATGTTCCCTTACTTTTAAGGGGCCCCAAAAAAATAAATTTTTTTTGTACTGCAGAGACATCATCCCTGAGGGGCCAGCAAAGTGATGCTATTGGTTTTTTATAAAGGGAACTTAAGGGAAACCCTTTCACCATTATTTCTATATTCTTCCCACAAAAACCCTCTTACAAAGTACACGCATAGTATTTCTAAGCAAGTGTTTCTGATAGAGATAAAAATTTCTTATCTGTTTTTTTTACATTGTTTCCTCCAACTTTGAATGTCCCATTTTGCTGTGAACACTACAAAAGGAGACTGCAGGTATTTGTGTAAAAGGGGGAGGGTTTTCTTCTTCGTCTTCATTCTCGTTCCTTCGAGCACCTTTTTCTTTCCGCGGGTTTCTTTCGTGTATTCTCTTTACGGTTTTTCATCACTGTCACTATTTAAAATTTAAAACCTTTTTCCCCTAAACATCAACTTCATTCTTTTTTAAGAATTTCCTTTTCCACGGCATTTTTTCGCTTTTTTCTCTTTAATCCTCTTCTCTTTCTGAATTCTCCGAGAAATTCATTGCCCGGATAACCCTTCGGGAAATTTCTTCTTCTTCTAACAGTTGTTTTTGACCCCCCTTTTCCTTTTACCGGGGTTTTACCGCAAACTACAGAGCGAGTAATTGTTCAAAGCCCCCATTAGATACGAGACTTGGCGCTTGCATGACTGACAGGATATGTTGACGGGTTGCATGCTAGGTGGAGGCATTGCAGCGATTTTTGAGGGATTGCAGTATATTTATGCAGCAGCAGATTTTGTGACATTGCAGTAGGTGTTGAGGCATTGCAGCGATTAGATGGCATTGTAATTTTGATGGCATTGCAGTAGGTTTTGGGGGCTTGGGGCAGATGTAGATGGCATTTGTAGTAGATTTTTGAGGGAGCTGCAAGAAATTGATAGTCAGATTGTTTTTTTTGGGAGTAGGGGCTTTTTGTGATGATGCTGGGGCTTCTTGTATCAGCATTTTGTCTTGTAAAATTTGAAGAGGGGGGGTTAAATGCTGCTTTCGGGGGGCAATGGATCTAAGGATAACCCTGTTTCTCGAAACCACAATGATATTTTGGTTGTGAAGACTTTCACCCAGATTCCATAAGGGTTCCAAAAAAACACTCGCGATGGTCTTGCTGGTTCTGTCTATGTATTTTTGCACTTCTAAACCCCCATTTAATTTTTAAAAGGGCCTGAAGCATGCCACATCAAGGGGCGGAGTTATCTGTGGTATGTGCGGGTAGTTTTTAGTGTCATGTTTTCACTCCGACTACTTGATGACTCTAATGAAAGGGGGGCATCCCCATCTAAAAAAAGGGGCTGGCCCTGTGAGACTATTTTGGAAACTTTTTAACCAATCACACATTACTTGGGGGTAACCACCCGTTCCCGACACAGCGTACATGGTACTTGGGTCACTTTTTTTGACACCCAATGGACTAAAATTTTTTTCCCCCTTAAAAATTACATTGGTGGAAGGACCTCTGCTGCTGTGAACGCTCCCATCCATAAAAAACCCCCCTTTCCTGATGTGGTGTTGTCCTGGCCCCCCTTCCTACGGCGACACTACTTTTGTTCGTGAGGCATCAGTGAAGCAGCTTGTTCATCGCATTCCAAATGCATCTGGTCTGTTTGATACCCCGAGTCTCCTGCATTCTTTTTTTACTAAGTCATAAAAGTGTAAAAATTTTCGGGGTCATGGCTCATTTCCTGTTTTTTCCAACAGCAAAAGCCTTTTTTGAGGAGGCGGTTCCCTCAAAAAATAAAACCCAATTTTCCCCCCGGGGCCTATTTCCACGAATCTACAATTTTTATTTAGGTATTCCCCAAATTACCTTTTTCCCCCTTTTTCTTTTGTTAAAAAGGTTTTCAAATAACAAAATTTTACTTGAGTAAGTCCAAATCCCCCTTTCGCATCACTATCAAACATTCTGCGAGTTGTTCTTCGATTTTCTGGGGGGGCGTAAGGATGACCCAAAACGCAACGTTTGGGTTTCCCGGTCTTCCCTCAATCACTAAGTTTTTTGCCATAATTCCTTGTTTTTAAGGCCCCAAAAATGTTTTCTTGCTCACTTTGTATAGTTTTTTCTCTTTGTATACAGAATATAGCCTTCCTTTTACACCTTTTTCGCATCTTTTAACCTTTTTTTTTTTCTTGGGTTTTTGTTAGTTTTTCTTTTATAATTTCTAGGGATTGTTACAATTTATATTCCGCACCCCAAACCAATTCCAAATTAGGGCCGCAAAAACCTGAAACGAAAGAAATAAAGGGAATGAGCAGTTAATCTCACCGTGTTATGGGTCATCTATGATTAGACTAGGAATAAAATTTAAGATTTTTCAGATGGGGAAAAGGTTTTTAAAGCTGTCACCCAGCTAGGATTGAACCATGACACCTCCTAGCAATATTGCCTATTGCTTTCAATTTTTTCCAAAATTGCGTTCTATTTATACCCCCTTCATGAAAAATAGATCGCAAAGTTTTAAATGGCGAAAAGTTTAAAGGATATTAATTTTTGCATATTTTCTCTTTTAAAGGCATTTCTTTGTGTTTTTTACGTTTTTTTTTTGAAATATTTTAGAACAAATTTACGAAGTAAGTATATCATATATAATGATAAACTCTTATGATCGTTTTATATATATTATATATAATAATAATAATATATATATAATTTTATATGAATCCCAGCGGCCCTCCGACTTAGGCCCCTTTTGAAAAAAGGGGCCATATTTCCCTGCGCAGTCCAGATTTTCAGTGGTCTATGTCTAATGCCCCAGTCTAATTAGTAATATAGACGCCACTTTTATGAAACACCACGGTGGTCATTTGTGACATATGAGTTCATTGATCACCCCCATTGACCAGATCAAATCAAGCACACACACACACCCAAAACATCATAGCCAACCTAGTGATATTATCGTGAATATTTTTTCGAGTGGGGGATGAAAAAGGGAAAAAAATAGTATGATGAAAAAGAAAAAAAGGAGAGAGGAAGAAGAGAAGAGGAATAGGGGGAAGGGGGAAAAGAAGAGAGAGAGAAGAGAGGGGGAGAGAGGAGGAGAGAGAGAGAGGGGAGGAGAGAGAGAGAGAGAAGAGGGGGAAAAGGGGAAGAGGGAAGAAAGAAGGGGAGGAGAAGAGAGAAGAGAGAGAGAAGAGAGGGAGAGAGGGGAAAAGAGAGAGAAGAAGAGGGGAGAGAGAGAGAAAAGAAAGGAAGGGGAGAGAGAGAGAGAGAGAGAGAGAAAGAGAGAGGGGAGAGGAGAGAGAGAGGAGAGAGAGAGAAGGGAGAGAGGAACTACTCGCCCCGGGTGGTAAACATACACCCTGACTGCACATAAAAAATTCTGGCAAAACAGACCGGTGGAAAATAGGTGTTAGTGACTGGACCCTCATCTCCACGGTGCCATCTTGGGGATTTTTTCTTCATCTGTATATATTTTGGCATTTAAAGAACAAATACAAAAAAATCAACCGAGTGACGGGTTTTTTAACGCCTACAAAAAAGAGCTAGTGTTTTTTTTCCTCCGCCGAAGGTGATGACCCTGTTTCGTCGCCCCCGGCCTTGGTCGCGCCCAAAAAAAAAGAGTAGTGAAATTTTATACGTCTATACTTTTAGAAAAAGGAAAAAAACAACGCAAAAAAAGGTAGTTATACTTGAATAAACTTCATGTATCACTTCAGTGGGACAGACAAGCGTGGAGGTATATTGTAATATTTGGCGCCCGGCGCATCATGAGGTGGCCTGTGTTTTTTACGGTAGACAAATCTCAGTTTTTGTCTTTACCGAAAACTCTTGATGTTTCTGGACACCAGAATCGGAACTGGTGGCGAAATATTACATCTAAAATGAAAAAAACTGCAAAAAACTCACCTCAAAATTTAGCCGCGGGTCATTCGTTTAAATCCCCCTCAGCTGTACGCTCCCATTTTCCTCAATACATATTAGAGGGATACCATTCTAAACCTATAAATGTGGTCATGAGAGCGTCTGTACCTTGGAGGAAGTCCAATACTACCTCCATGGTCTGTACGATATCCTTATGTACTGTACAGTTCCTCCCTAACTCACCCTACATTACAACGGTCCAGTTTACCCCGCGAGTGTTTATGTCACCGCGGTATATATGGACCAAAACTGAGCATTGATCATAAGAAAATGAGACAAGACAGCATTTCTGATATTTTCATGTTAAAGTGGAGGAAAAGCACTCTATATACGCTTACTTACAAGGAGATACTCCGTCTCGTCTTTGCGTCCCATGAAAGTTCGTCAAATCAGCTGATTTTTTATACAAACTTCGCTGATACTTTTTTTTGCTGTCATTTTACTCATTTTCTTTTTTGGTTCCTGGGTTCAGTTACATATCAATATTTATATTCATATTAATACTAGAAATGTAAAAATGGTTGTTTTACTACATGGGATATTCAAAACTGTTACACTCTTATTTATATAGAAACAAACACCAAAGCAAAGATAGCGGTCCGAATAGAACCGGTCCGTTGGAAGGACAGAGTTACCCCGGTCGGCACTACTTAAAAGAAAGCAAGTCAGACAGTGATAAGATAATTAACAAGTGTTAATTAACACTTGTTAATTCATTGATAGATATGTTTTATTCTCCCCTGGGGGAGTGGACCGATCCCGGAGGTACTGCAATACCGGGCCGATCCGCGGCAAAGGTGGAGCAAGCCCCTAGCACTTCGCCATGGTCCAAAAATCAGATTAATATCGTTGATCCCACATGGGGATCGTATCAGATATTAAGCTGATAAGAACAGATACTACACTTTGATCTTAGCCAAAAGGCCGAGAAGCGATGCCTGCTACGTCCACACCGGAACCCAGATCCTCTCCAGCTAAACACCTCAACTGAGGGGTAAAGTCCTATGCTGCTAAACTTCAATACGGACATTATTATTGAAAATATTGCTGATAAATTCACGATGGTTATATTAGTTTTCAATTTTCATGCTTAAAATCAATATCTAACAAGGCTACTAGCTTCGTGATGTCTAGAATCTAAGCTATATTTGATCCTCTATATGCAAAAACAAAGAAGTTGGTCAGGTTTGCTAATGTTTCACAAGGATGTATAGGACAGACCCCTATGATATCTACATCTTGTTACACTGCCGGGCATCCACTACATCAGTGCCTAGAATTGTGCACTGTTATGCTCCTTCGGTACATCTCTTCACAAATCCCACGATACCCTAACATCTGCTCTGCACCCATTCTGAAAGCTGCCTACGGGACGCTCTTTCTATACGACAAAGACACCCATGCCAGTTGCCTTTTTAAAAAAAACTACATATTATCTTGAATTTCCAGAAGAAACTATGACTGCAAACGATATTATAAAAAGTAACAAAGTGTCACTCGCCATATCAACATGTAATGGTCGCCAGTTATTTATAAAAGAAAATGTTTCAACGGTGACTATAATTTTTTATCAATTCCATTTTCCACATCAGGAATATTTCAGTCGTAAAATTATTACAAATTACAAATGTCATGACTATGGCAACAGTACGCAAGATAAAGAAACAAAGAACTAAGCTTTCAAACATTTCAACTCACAAAAAGTTACATTTTCTGTCAGAATCAGTACTCGTATGTATGATAATCTCGATGATTAATACCAAATTATAGTTATTTACCAACCTATATTTAAATAACTATATATATATATATATATATATATATATATATATATATATTATATATATATATATATATATATATATATATGGCCATAGAATACTCTACTCTAGTAGTAGTAGAGTAGAGATCTCTATGAGGTGGCATAAAAACAGTAATAAACAGCTACATTTCCACACAAAAACATGGAATGAATAAAAAGAAAAAAAATGTAGCTTTGATCTTTAGTGCTTACCCTACAAACGATCCTGTAATACATGGCTTTATTTTCAATTTAATTAATTAAGGGCATCATATCAATATCTATAAAGTAATAACACCTACCAACATTTTTTGTACTACCGGTGGAATATATATCTCTGGCAAACGCCTATTAATCAATAAACTATAAATACGACGCACGCAATAATAAGGTGCAATATGTAACACAGCAGAGCTTCCTAGACTGCACATGGAATGATAACCCATCAAAACAACACCTAAACCTGCTTCGAATTCATAGGAAGAGAGAAAGCCTATGTATAAATAAAATGGCTCATAGAAATGAAGAAAAAAAATTGTTGTTTGTGTGTATTTACCCAATCTTTGAGTTATGCTGGTACGCACTTTAAACACAATACACACCCCATCCCCCTGCTCAAGGGGGACAATAACAACACACATTTGTAAACGAAAAGTACAATACATGGTAGGAGGTAATTACTTTTTCCAAAAATGTAGGCATGTTATTTGATCACAGCTGCCATTCTAACAGACACACCACCTTCTCATCCCACTGACAACGCTGGAAGTTTGTTCGCCGGCCGTTTATATCCCTGACATCTTCAAGATATTAAGGTGATTGGTCTATGAGCAGTCTGTTTTCGCAGTCTGTTATGCAGCAGTCTGGGCTCACGCCTGGTAAGCAGGGCATGTGGTTCGTTACGACACGGTACGAAATTACGGTACGGTACGGTAATTTAAGGCTTAAAAGTACGGTTCGATATATTTCTTCAAGTTCGGTACGGTACGAAAGTTCGATTTTTATTTCCGTACTCATATCGAACCATTTTCGTACCCAGAAGTATGGATGGTAGGCTACCATCATACTGTATACTATCGTAAAAATTCACTTGACTTCACCCCAGGCTCAGGGACCTGGCAGGGCAGGGACTCAAGGAGCGGAGAGGGGGTTGACACCCCCATTAACACAAACGTGTGACCTCATAGCAGGAGGAATTTTTCATCCAGTGCTCCTCCGGGTTGTTGACTAGGGTCCTGGGACTCCTGGGGATAATGATCTAAATAGTCAACAGGGCCATGGTCTCGTTTCCTATCTACCTTAATATACATACTATATAATTAGATATATATAATATATCTAGTATATATATAATAGTATCTAGATATATATATAATATATAATCACCTTACTTCAACATCGTTCAGTGTAATGGTGATGGAAAGAGTGAGGAGGGGTTCGGTGAGGAGATGAGGGCGTGCGGTGGGTAGGTGCGTGAAGGCGTGGGTGGATTTGTGAATAAGTGAGGGGTTGTGGTGGGTTAAGGAAAGGAGTGAGGGATGAGGTAGGTTGGAGGGGTATTTGCAGAAAGAGTGAGGGCGTGGGTGGTGGGCGGGTAAGTGAATGATGAGTGAGGGCCGGGCGTGGGTGGAATGGGTGGAAAAGGAATGAAAGTGAGGCAAGATTTTACCCCGTAATTAACACTACCCGTGTGACTTCATTTAGAATGGTTTGTAGAATTCTGCCCAGCGGCCTGGTGTGCACGTGGCATGGCGGATTATCCTCAAATCCCTTCAGGTCAAGAGTAAGTAAGGTGGCATGGGATTGAAGGGAAGAATTGTTGATGCAATCATGCTTTTTACGAGCATACATTAAAATAAAAGCGCCCTAGTGAGTATAAGATAAATAATATATATATATATATATTAATATATATATATATATATATATATATATATATAGATATAGTAATGATTTGTAAGTCCGGGTATAGGAGGGGTAACTATGAATGTATGTAGTATATAGAGATAAATGGGTAGAAGTTACATGTGTTGTATGTACCTGTAAAAGTATGTGATATAATCACAATGGAAAATTATAGTAATTTGTCAATTATTGATTTTGATTATGAAAATCAATGTTTTGGGTACGAAAAATAGTTTGAAATTACGGTACGGAAATGAATCGTACTAGTACGGTCGATACAGATATTCAGGTACGGAATGGAATTACTGTACGTATTTATATGAGGTATGAATTACGAAAAATATTACCGTACCGTACCGTACTTACATGCACGGCGGTAAGTCAACAACGGACCGATCCTATCGCTTCGTGTCCTGTGGCAGCCCGACGTAGAGTTTCGACAGGGGATGCTTGCAGTCTATGTGAGATCTCAAGAAGGCGTTTGACTCAAATGGATCGGAGGTCACTCTGGGATCTTTGCGATATTCGCGGGATTCCTTGCAAGGACTACTGTTTGATGGACTGTTCTGTTACTCTGGACTGAAAAGTGCTGTGAAGTTGTGGGGAGGTGTAACCAGTTCTTTACTAGTGAATACAGGCGTGAGGCAAGGGTGCGTCCTTTGCCCCATCACTTTTCACACTTGCATGGACTGGGTTAATGGGCTAAATTGTAAATCAAAGTTGATTGTGGAGAATCCATCGGCAACACTAAGATCAATGATTCCTGGTTTTGCGATGAGGACAGTAGTATTCTTTGCTTGGAGTCGCTGGAGGTCTGGTGATGGCTCCGAGCACTTGATCTATATAAACTGGATCGGGATCTGCGGCTAAGCTGTGGCCGAGATACTGAATCCAGTTTCCATTTTTATATCTTTTCGACTTCATTTTTTCGATAAGTGTCTGAAGTTGTCGAACACCTCCCAAACTAAATGACCCACCCCCCTTTCTACAATCTCTTACTGTCTTCTTCATAGAGACTGGCGAATATAAGTATAGGGGTATTTTGTTACAAATAAATATTTCCCTGGTCAATCCTGCGAGTAAAAAAAATGTCATCGATGTCTCCGATGACACTTTTTTTCATTATATATATACGTATATATATATATATATATATGATATATATATATATATATAGATATATTTATATATATATATATATTATTACAATTAGAGTCAGGCAACCACACATTCTAAAGATTTGGAATTATTTACCGATCTGTTATTTGATCAAAGCTGCCATTCTGACAGACAACATCACCTGCTCATCACACTGACACGCTGTGAGTTGTTTGCCGGTTTTTTTCAGTCCCTGACATCTCCACATATTAAGGAGATTGTTCTGTGTATGAGAACAGCACCATCATACTCTGAATTTGGAACGTAACGAACGGTAAAGGCACTTACATGCCACCATAGTTAGCTATTTGCTAACTCACCTTCATGAACAGAGTTATAAGGGGGATGGCGCCGAACGCAATCCCCTAACGAATACTCTCCCCGTAACAAAATTTCCGAGTTAAGACGTTAACATTCTAATTCTAACAGAGACATCAAAAGCTCATCAATCATCACACTGACAACGCTGGTGAGTTGTTTTGCCGGCCCGTTTCAGTCCTGAGACCCTGACATATTAAGGTCATTGGTCTATGAGAAGAGCACCGTCATCTACTCGAAAATTAGTTGAATATAATTAACGGTAATAAAGGCAGTAACATGCCACCATTTAGTATTAGCTAATTCCACCTTCCTGGACCAGATTACAAGGGGGATGCGCGAACGCAATCCCCCGCTAAACAAAAATTTCACACTCGAGTTAACCACATTTGGGTTAATCGCAAGGGTCATCACCGCCGGGAGTGCCAATGGTGGCCTCGCCTTGGGAAAACCGCCCTTCAGGATCGCGGGTCATCTCTGTGCCAGGGAAGTAGGCTTCAGCGCCAGATGAGATGCTTGCAGCCGCCAAGCTAAAACACCTAGCAAGGTAAACCATTTATATGGAATACTTCCTGTAAACAAGGGTCATAGTATGCGTTCTCACAAGAATGTATAGTATATCATAAAATATTATGCCGCTTCTATACCGTGTGTCCCCCCCCCCCCACTGTTGTCTATTTATAACTCCCATAATTTATTCATGTCACCCAGACATTAGAAAGCACATACTTATCTCTATCACTTCTACTTCCATTCACAGATATCCTGAGCGACATTAGTTTTTGCCCTAAAACCAGGTTAGAGCATCCACTCTCATCCACCTTTCACTGTGAGAAACCACACATTAAACTTTGGTCTGTTTCAGAGTAACATCTAATCAACATGTAGTGCAGTCATTACAGTTGATTATCTGACGCTGTTATTTGAGAAATAATATTTCTTATACCATGCAATACATTTTTCATAAAAAAGATAACAACTACTCAGACTGTATAAGGATAAATATTATGTAACGATTTGTTCCCCTCTTCAGCAAAACCCAAGACATCCAAAGAAAAAAGTGTAACAACGAACACTCAAGTAAACCGGCGAGAACAAATTTTGTATTCCTTCACTGCGGCAAAGGAAATGCATATAATAAAAAAAAATTGTTTCAAGAACTTGGCGGTTTATGAAATACTGTCGTCCCCCCCCCCCCCCCCCTGGTGCTAGGAACTCTCAACGAATCAACCGAGAAACTGTCGCCGGCGGTTAGAAACACTCGGCCGACGCGGAAAGTTTCGGCGTCAGTTGAAAGTTTGGAAAAGATGAAAAGGAAGAAATAAAGGGTATATAATCGTCTGTTAGTGTCAGAAGCGTTTTGGAAGCACAGGAATTTAAGAATTTGAAGGCGGATTATTATAAAAGGCTGACTGGATGCCACAAAAGTGACGACATATTGTGATATCTCGATTAATGGCTATACTATTGTCCCCCTCGACCCCACCACGTACACACTCCAGGTCGCTGTGAGGTGACAAGCGTTACAGACCGATGCTTGAAGTACTTAAGCCACGAAAGTTCGGTATGCGAGTGAGACGCGAGTTGTATATTAGTCCAAGTCTGTATCAACACAGGCGAAGGAAACACTTCTGACTCCTCTTGGCGTTTACTGAATAAAGTTCTGATACAATTAACAGAGTACAAAACCCGAGGGAGTGCAAAGGCACCCGAAGCGGGGAGCCACAAAGCGGGAGCAACCGGGAGACGTGAAACGAGCTACACAACAGGTTGGCGGCCACTGCCACAGTGACGCAGGTAACCACACCCTCACGCCTCCACGCGACCCTCCGTAGCTTGACGGGAAAAATCTTCAATAACCATCAAATACTACTTCTTTATGCAAAATCAAACTGCGCAATACTCTGACTGTGTAAAGATATAATAATGTACAAGATTCTGTTTCGATAAGTTCCACTTTCTGCAAAAACAAGACATCAAAAGAAAAACACGTGTACGAACATCAAGCAAACCGGCGGAGCATTGAACTCGATGGACAGGGAACTTGCAAATAATAGAGGAAATTGTTTAATAAATACGGTGGTTGATGATAGGAAAAATACCACAGTTTATGGGTCGTTAGTACATTGTGCATTATTAGTTGGCAAAATTTCGGTAGTTGGGCTTTCAGTGATAGGAGGCCGAAATTTAGCTTTCCTGGATAGTTTTAATGGTATGAATGAGTCTTGGCACTCGTTTTGGTCAGAAATAATATATATGTTTTTTTACAGGTGTGGGGAGTTTGTCCGCTCCGCCCTCCCTCGGACCGCCCCCAAACCTTGCTCTCTTTGCACTGACCCATAGTAATGATAATTTCATTTTGCTTGATATCTCTGACTAAACCAAAACCCACCTCTAACCAACCTAATCTGATTTAACCTACCTTATCCTTTCTGGCTGAAAAACAATGGATTTTCGGTATTTTTTTTATACATGTAAAGTAAACCCTCTCTACATCGAACGCGTATAATTCAAACATCGGATAATTCGACCTGTTTCAGGCAGTGCAAAAATGTCAATAGCTTTCCATACTTCGAAGCAGCGTTTGAATTATCCTTAGGCCTACTAGTGGCGAGTCCGACCTCTCCTTTCTGGTGCGTGCGTCGAAAAAATGCACTCGGAAAAGAAATGCTCTTGAAATAGTAAATGCATTCGAAAAAAATGCAATTCGATAAAATGCACTTCGAAAAAATGCACTTCGGAAGAATGCACTTCGAAAAGAAATGCACGTCGAAAGAATGCACTTCTGAAATAAATTCACTCTTTTTTCACAAAAAAAATGCACTTCGAAAAAATGGCACTTCAAAATAAAACGCACTTCAAAAATTAAAACGCACTTCAAATAATGAACAACTTCGAAAATAAAATAATTTCAAAAAATGCACTTCGAAAAATTGCAATTGAAAATATGTACTTAAAAAAAAAAATGCAATTCGAAAAAAATGCACTTGGTGGGCCTGGCATTGAGGCAGGTCTCAAGCCGCCAGAGCTTGCTAACGGGACTAAGGACGGCATCGCTGGTTGACCGGATTGACAGGTGACGGGATGACTAGGGTGACGGGGATGATCAGGGTACAGGTTGGAATGGTTCCAGGTTGACTAGGTTACACTTTGACCTGGTATCCAATTGGCTGAGTCTCATAGACTTGAGACAGAAATGTTTTGGGGATCATTTGACTTCATTCCAATCACCCGGTTACCAATAGGGTCATTAGAGCAGAGGACCGGTTACCATGAACTATTTTTTTCATGTTCCGTTCTCACTAGGAGACTTCTTCTTTCTTAGTTAATTTCTCCATATAACAATCACTCTCAGTCAATGAAGTAAATTGTATATTATCATAAATGATCCATAAGAACATCACATATACTTCAATCTCAATATAATCACATTTTAGCATATATAAATACAATACCCTCAATACTTGATCCCAGTCTACTACGGATAATTAATAACGAAAAAAATGGTGAGGTGTACTATTCTTGTCATTCAGGTATGAGAACAACACAGGAAGTCATGATCCTTACTGAATATCAGACTATATTATAATCTTCGAAAAACTGTTCAGGAAGATTACGCTGCCAGACGTAAAAACTCACTTTCCTATGACCAGATATAAGGGGGATGCGCGAACGCAATCCCCCGACTAAACAAAAATTCGCACTCGATGTAACACATTTGGTTAACGCCAAAGGGTCAGCACCGCCGGAGGTTGCAATGGGGGGCCCTCGCCCCTTTTTTTTTTTTGAAAACGCCTTCAGGATCGCCGGTATATCCTGTGCCAGGTAAGTATGCTTTCGCGGCCAAGATGCCAGATGTATTACGCACCAAGCTAATCACCACGCAAAATAAAATTTTTTTATGTAAAATCTTTCTTAAATATAAGATATCATACATGGTCTTTCTATTAAACTATACAAATCCATTTTTTTTAAATATTTGTGCCGCGTCTTGAACGCGCGGTGTATGTAGTTATCACTCCACTAAATAATGACAATCGTTCAGACATCATGAAGTAAGTACCGTAATTAGACTATCACTCACTTCATTCAAATATATACTGAGCGACAAAAGTTTTGCCTTAAAACAGGGGGACACAACTTCTCATCACCTTTCACTGTCAGAACAACCTCATCATTAACTTGTATTGTTCCAAAGTCAATCCAATCCACATTTAGTGCAGTCATACAGGTTGTTTTTATCTGACGCTCAGCTAGTTGAAAAATACATATTACTATACCATTGTAATACTTATTTTCATGCAAAAATCACAATACTCCCATGTGTAAAGATAAGAATCAATGTAAATGTTTTGTTCCGATGTTCCCTTCCTGCAAAAAACAAGACATCCAAAGAAAACATGTTTAACGGAAAACTCACGCAAACGACTAGAAACATTTAACTCAATACGGCAGAGGAAATTGAAAAATCATAAGTTCATAAATACAGTGATAGATGTAAGAAAATATTCTATTTCAAGTCGTTAGTGCATTATCGCGTACGTAGATAACACTGAAGTCGCCGGGACAGTTTTTTTAAATTTATGAACAGACGTCTGGTGGCGGTAATACTTACATTTTAAACCATTGATTTCAGGATAGTTAGAAGGAGCTCTCTGGAGAGTCCGTTGTCCTTTTGCGTCTTCATCTGTTGGCATATTATGCGATAAAGATGAACAAAATTACAAAAATATAACGAGAGTGGGCGACGTTAGATAACGGGCTACGTTAAAGTCGGCATCTAGTTTATGTTATGATGTGTCCTCCCGCGGCGTCGTCGCCCCGAAAAAAATAGAGTAGGGGAAATTGTAACAGTTATACCTACAGATTACAAAGCATTAAAACAACGCTGAAACAGAGGTAGATTATTACAGTCATGATATACAACTACTGTGTATCATCTTCAGTGGGCACACACACATCAGTAGGATGCTATAATTTGTAATATATGGCGATGGCGGGACATTACTGCAGCCTGGCGACTGTGTCAATACAATTCCAAATACGGAGGATGAAAGGTGGGGCCTATATCATTATATGTACTTTTATAATATGTACGAGTATTACACGAACTACCACGGGTAGGTCCACCGGCCGCCTGTTGCTTCCTTATGTCTTCTCAAATGTCATATGATTGAGACTTGAAGGAAATATAATATTAATCGAGATCGTTTACTTAAAAAAATTATCGTACACACAAGGAACAATGACCTAACCTGGTCCTGCGATCGAGCGAAGGACATGAACGAAACCTGCTATAATTTGCTATAAATATTATCTACTCATTTATACGGATGGTTACCACAGCATAAACTGATATATTCTACACGACTCACGTTCTACCTTTAGTTTCTTGCACATATTCAATGTATAAAAACGTTCAAAATTTGCAGTGTAGTTTGCATTTGACACATCATTAAAAAAATATCCACAAGCGGCAGAGATAAAATAAAAATTCATGTTATTGAATACGACAATAATGACAATCCACAAGAGTAAAAGACTCACGCACTCTACAATGAAAAACCTATCCTATTTTCTTTTAATTCGACTTCGATTCGGATATAGACACCGTTCAAGGACTTGATTTTCATTCTAATAGCCAGAGATTAAAATATTATTGTAAGAAATTATGAATCTAGCGACAATACCTGGCGAAATACAATGCAACAGATGAATTATAATGAATATGAGTTTCAAAATGTTTCGTATTGTCGAAAATCACTGACAATACGAAGACACGTGTACTACTACGAATATTTGTTACAAAGATACGGCTCCTAAAACATGTGCTAATTTTTTTTTCTATCTATCACAGTTAGTTATTAATGAACTTCAATGAACGGTATAATTACCAGGATATGAAACAAAACTGTGAGGACATCAACCTAGCGAACTTAAACTTGTATGCGTTCTTTCATGAATGATTAGAGAAACCGAGAGTTGGCCAAATATAATATTTCTGCAGTACTTTGTTCTAGAAAATGAGACGAAAGGTAAGCCATCCATGCCAAATCGATACGAAAATACAAAGGGCCTACTCGCGAGGTTTTTACTATCAAGAATTTTGAAAAAACGGGTCCATCTGAATTATTTGTCCCGCGCGCGCTTGGAGCATGTTTCGACTTGAACTTGGTCCATATCAAGGTTGCTCCAGAGGGTTTTCAAGATTCAAGTGCACCTTGAATAAAATGCGTCTTCCTCCGCATCTCTACAAGTCTCCCATTACGGACATAGCTTCCTCGAAATGCAAGTACCGTGTAAGATTAGGAAATTAAACAAATAGAAGAAAGTGTTTAGGTTGTGGCAGGAGAAGCACATACAGGTAGATACCCGGGTAAACATTAGTGAAACATGAATATCGGTACGCTAGTAATCTGTGGCTGGAGGTCCTATCGGATATTTAATTGTTCCAATGTGACTTGTTATGGAAGACTGAGATGCTAAATAAAGTTGAATGAAGTGAGTTAAGGTGTCATAGATGAAATACACTTAGAAAATACTGGCGGAATATCACAAAGACCACGAATTAGAGCTCCATGTATTGTGTAATTTTGGGAGGCTCTCGTGCGACAATGAAATTGTATGAAAGTGACTTGTTATGGGTGAGTGACGGCTTTAAATAAGGTGAATGAAGTGAGTTAGTCGTATAGGAAGAAACAGGACCATTGGAACACGATAACGGAAAAAAACTGTTCCCACGTAGGCGAGTGTCCAATTTTTGGTAATTGTTACTTTCAAACAATAAAGTAAGAGTGAAAGTACTATTTTCCTATGGATTTTGCTGCGTTAAGGAATGATGATCGCACTCAAAAGTCGTTGAAAATGCATTATTGAGTTATCTCGCCTTTTTCTCTGCTTTAGGTAGACTTTCTCGAACCCAACGCCCAGGTTAGGTAGTGAACTAGCGGGGGGGTCCGGGCGCCGCCCGCTCCCCCCAGTTGTGTTAGGTTGAATAACAATGTCATTGTACTGTATTAAACTGTTTAAATGTTGAGATGTTTTAGAGAATAGGTTAAGTAATCCCGTAGACTTACGGTATTTTTATTTATATATTTCCGGGCTTATGTTATTCAGTAGGTTACGGATACATCGACGTCATCCACATAATATATTATCAGTACAAAACTAGTTGCATTTTCCCGCCCAAACCCGCGTTCCGACGGGTCCCCACGCGTTGTTATGAAGGGGGAGATAAACTGCAAAATAAGGCATTTCGAAGTTTTTAGGTATGATATCAGTCTTAACACATCAATAAGTACTGGGAAAAGAGTAATTTGACGCATACTCCAAATTACTGTTGGAAAGTACAAATTTAACCAAATTTTTCACGTCCGCAATGTTCCTATTTCGGCGACAGTTCCAATTACTGATCTTCGATATATAGGACCACAACTATTTACAGTAATCATCTTTTACCCGTGTTTCTGCATTAGAGATTAAAATACCATCAATAACTAGCAATGCTTAGTAAGGTAAGGTCAGGTTAGGTGACAAATGGTCGTAGGTTCGGTTACGTGAAGACTGAATAGTTATCCCCTATGTGTATAAGACATATACTTGATACTTCTCGCCAATAGGAGTAGATGGCGGCAGGATCGCAGGACCAATCAGCTTATCCGTTAACAGGCAAATGGAATCTCATGGATCCCCATAGAAGGCAGATTTTGCCGTGACCAAATTCCTTGAAGTGCCCACGGGCCAAAACTAAATTGAATAAAGCTACTTGTTTCGTAGGCCATGTTTCCCGTTATCCTCCGCTATGTTCCACTGCGAACAAAGTGCCTCTAAACTCATTAAATTATTTCTGTGGGCAGTCTTCCCAAGATGAGTCACTTTCTCGTCAGGTAACTTAATTGGGAAATGTGGTAACTTTATAAAGGAAACCACTCTTGATTTTCATGTGAAGACCTGCGAAACCTATCATATGTAAATAAACGATTTGAACTGTCACGTGGCCATCAAAAGCCCTCATCATGTCTCATCGCCAGGGGGTTATTATAATGGACGAGAACGCGTCGGTCGCTACCGCGGCAGCACACCCTTTACAGGCCTCACGCTTACTTTCTCTATTATTTTCGGTTGAGTATATTGGCAATAGTTATTCACTGCCCGGAAACCAAAAATATAACTTATTTTTTATATAAATAAATTGTGTGGAATTAAGTACCTTTAGTTTTGGTTAGGTTTAGATTTAGGTTATGTGTTAAGGTTGGTTAGTTTTGTATGCTTAAGGTAGTTTGCGGTTAGGTTTTTGTTGAGTATTTAGGTTAAAAAAAACTAATTTGATGGCGTGCATCGTTTGGTCGTGATATCTTAGTGCGCGATGCCCGGGTGGTTGGCGCCGCCAACTTCTGCGCAATATTTCCCATTAAAAATACTCATCAGAGAAAGTATACATTTATGCACAGGAACAACGAGTGCAGTATCTGCAGAAATGAGCGGGCAGTCCTCTTCCTTTTTACCAAGACGTCGGGCTGCAATGGGAGTGTCTCTACCGAAATACATCCAAAGAATGGTATACTTTGGGTATGTGTTTGGATGTATTTCGGGTATAGAGTATAATACCGAAAAAATACACCAAAATACGTTTTGAAATATATGTACAGTATACTCTTATACCATATTTTGGTATGAGACATTAATACATAATAGAAATGCGTCTTCTGTATCTTTTTTATATTTCGGATTATGTTTCATGGTTATTTCGGTAATGTTTCGGTATTAAAGAGGACCGCTGCCATGGCGAAGTCATTATCAGCTGGATGAGGAAAAAGGGTTTGTTTACACGTGGCACCGGACAAAAAGGCTTCCGCTGGGTTGCCTCCCAATCTGCAGCTCACGTCAAGTTTTAGATCGTATCGACCGTACTCGCGACACACTAAGTTGGAACAAAAATTGTTTCTTCATACAACATCATTTGGGTATGAGAAAACCTCGCGAGTAGCACCTCAGGTATACTCTGGATTTATGAAAGATGGAAGAAAAGAATGACACATAACAAAAAGGCGGCCAGACTTAACGATGAGGTTCTTAGAACAGCCCACAATGTGGGCATAAAAAATGTAAGACTCATTTGAGTGCTCCCTCACGAAATCTCTAGTAAAAGGCGGAAAGATTTATGCGTTTTGAAGGAAACCAGAGTTAATCCTCAGATGTTCCACTCTGGCTAATATAAGTTTGAGCTTAACATCTACGAGGAAAATAACTCCGAGCAAAAAGGTAAAATTCTCCACGTATTATATGCCAAAAGAAAACTTCGTCGTGCTTTAATTCCACTTTTAAAAATGTGTCTTATAGGTAACAATACACACAAAATGAATATCCTACCTTTGTATTTCCTCACTCATTGAAGGCACGCCTAACACTTCATATGAATCTATCACGTAGTTGTCCCTCTTGCTCGCAGATTAGGGTTCAAAATAGTGCGCTATCTTCTACGGCATGTAAGCAACACTTAAACAATATTTGATATCTTTCTACACTAAAAATAAAAAACATATTTAATATATTTCTTGTTGAAGTACATTTCCGCAGATCTTTCACTTTCTTCAATGGTTTGAATCTTAGTAGGGAAAATGTCAGTTAGTTTTCACACCTGTCAGCTTGCGTCAATATTTATCGCCACTCTTTAGACCTAGTTCCCACGCTTGTGGAAGCACCAGCCTTGAGCTTGGTCGTGTGGACATCATTGTGGGATGTCACGCACCAAATTGTCAGCAAACAGATTGAAGAGGGCACCAGCACATCTGTCGGAGGAGCTTGACCAAAATGAGCCCTTTACAGCAGAAAGCCACAGTCACTTGGGCATTCACGTTGTGAGGGCATTTCACCACCTCTTTTCCTGGTGTAAAGAACAAAGGCAAGTAGTTTTGTTTTTTCATTGCACGGCCATCCATTCTATCTTTGTTCTCATAGAAACTGCAATCCCAACACAATATTGCATTAGCATTACATTCCAAAAATTAGCCAGTAACTGCCCCAATGAAAAGAGAAGCATGCAAGAGGCGCCTTTGATATAAATATGAAGAAACATGTAGAACAGAGTAGATTTAGATAATCAACAAAATCTCAAGTAATATTTACAATATAACATTAAAGCAACAAAATGACTCAGCTAAGACTTCACCCATAGACCACTAATAGCTGTATCTGAGATACAGGGCATAACTACCTTATCTTAAAGTGGCGATGTGCTAAGTCGTTTGAAGAAAAATCTTCGAGTACAGACGCGTAAAAAGATAGTATATACTATATACTAAGTGAACATGTGATTCTTGATGAGCGAGATCCAGCATTTTACGAGGACAGAAAGTAAAGCTCTATTTTTCTTCGGCCTTCAAATAATAAGCCACCTAATGTAAGCTAAATAAAATCATAGCCATAGGTTTGCCGTCATCACTTAAAGGCCCGCCGTAGGAACACACTCCTGTGTTCATTCTCATGAGTTCTTTCCTCTTCCTACTGATGATTTTACTCGAACCTTCACGATGATACGCCTGTTTATTATAATTTTTAATTCGTGGTGTGACTGAGAAGACAGGCGCAGTAATGCAAGTGGTGATTGCGTGCCTGGATTTTTCTACATGAAGCTGCGTTTGTGAAAAAAAAAGAGCCTATGCTTCTCTGATCACATAAAACGTCCTTCAATAACGCCCAATCTTCAAACATGTACAATGAAATGAAGGTGGTTGAGGTAATGACTCATTACTAGATGCTAGAATTCCTCTCTCGAGCATGAAGAGGGAGATAGAGAATCAATTCGAAGAGTAGAGACAAACTATCCCACGATGATAAAAAAAAAATAATCATGGAACAGAAACCCGAACACATACGACTTTGGAAACTATACATAACATAGTAAAGAAATGAAATTTCAGGGTCATGGTGAAAACAATGGTCTTTGTAAAGCTATCTTGAGCGCTATAAGCTGCAACAACTGTACATTACTTAAAAGAAAGCACTGTCAGTACAGTGATAAGATAATTAACATTTGTTAACTCATTGATAGATATAACTTTATGCTCCCCTGGGGGAGTGGACGATCCGGAGTACTGCATACCGGGCCGATCGCGGCAAAGGTGGAGCAAGCCCCTTAGCACTTCGCCATGGTCCAAAAAACAGATTAATATCGTGATCCCCAACATGGGGATCGTATCAGATATTAAGCTGATAAGAACAGATACTACACTTTGATCTTAGCCAAAGGCCGAGAAGCGATGCTGCTACGTCAACACCGGGGACCCATGATCCTCTCCAGCTAAACACCTCAATTGAGGGTAAAGTCCTATGCTGCTAAAACTTCAATACGGACATTATTATGAAAAAAATTGCTGATAAAAGTCACGATAGTTATATAGTTTTCAATTTTTTCATGCTTAAAATAATATAGAACAAGGCTACTAGCTTCGTGTGTCAGAATCTAAGCTATATTGATCCTCTAATGCAAAAAAACAAGAAGGTTGGCAGGTTTGCTAATGTTTCACAATAAGGATGTATTAGGACCGACCCCTGTGATATCTTCATGTGTTACACTGCCGGGATCAACTAAATAAGTGCATAGAATGTGCACTGTTATGCTCTTCGGTACATCTCGTCAAAAATCCCACGATACCCTACAGCTGCTCTGCACCCATTCTGCAAGCTTGCATACGGGACGCTCTTCTAATACGACAGGACACCCAGCCAGTTGGTAAGACTAGCAACATATTTATAAAAAGTAACGAAGTGTCCACTCGCATATCAAAATGTAATGGTCGCCAGTTATTCTATAAAAAAGAAAAGGTTTGACGGTTACTACTTACTTGGTTTATTGTGTTGTTAAGAGGCAAAGCCTCAGTGTCGTGGTGTCCCCGCTTGCTGCCAGGTCCTGGCGCCCTGGGTCTAACAGGGCCACCTGGGCGGCCATTTGGAACATATAAGACCATCTTCGGGGACTAAGACCAATCTTAGCGCTAGGTGGACATTTTCGGAAGCAAACGTTGCTCAGCTAAGACAGATGCAGCGAGTGTAACTAAGGAGGGTTGGGGTTCGTCTTAGCCCGCATTTTCTCCGTCAGAGATAACAACAATGGTTATATTATTGGTTATGATATATATATTTTAAGGGGGACCTCTTTTGGGTATATAGTAAATTAGGCTGTATAATACACTATGTATATATATATAGGTGTGGGGCTATATTATTATATTCTATAGATAGGGCTGGGCTGGCGAATAGATATGATTGCGACAGAAACGGTTAGCAGATTAATTCTAAACATATCAAAAAACACACCAGAAAAAAAGTGTCCGTTATTCCGATAATATCACATATGGCTATGATGCTGTGTGTGGAGATGAAAAGGCGGAAGGAAGAGGAGGAGAAGAAATAATAGAAGAAAAAAAAGGAGACAAGACAGAGAGAGAGAGAGAGAGGAGAGTGAGAGAGAGGAGCGAAAGATGAGAGAGAGAGACGAGACGAGAGAGGAGAGAAGAGACGAGAGAAGAGAGAGAGGAGACGAGAGAGACTCCCCTCGGCGTGACATGCACTGTGACTAGCAGAAATACATATCTGGCAACTCAAGGAGAAGGGAAGAGGAGGGGAGAAGAAATAAATTAGAGAAAAACAGGAGAGGGGAGAGAGAGAGAGAGAGAAAGAGCGAGAGAGAGAGAAGACGAGAAGAGAGAGAGAGGAGAGAGAGAGGAGAGGAGAGAGAGAGATGGAGGAGAGAGAGGAGAAGAGATGAGAGAGAGAGAGAGAGAGAGCAATCGGCGTGGTATAGTATTCCCCAAAATACAGACTTGTGTCGCGCGCGTGATTGGTAGGTGGCACTAGAAGGTTGGCCTTCTGTCCCCTTACACGAGGCTACAGATGACGCCCGAAAATGCTTTGTTAGTAATTTCTTGGCCGGGTATAACTAAGTCGGTCCTAGGACGTAAGAGGGTGTAGTTAGAGCCCCTTCCAAAAATTGCCGCCCCGGCGTCCTGTATGGTGTTGGAGGTCTACACTCGGCAGTGTATCCCGGGTACTGGCGGTTCATCCGGCACTGTCCGTAGTATCTTGTCAGTTTTCCATATTTAAAGGTGTTGACGAGCCCAGCCCCTTGATGTTTCTCAAAAACATTTTTGTGGAGGCTGTTGAAGAATTGGTCCTTCATGAGCCAGTCTGGCAGCCAGTAATGCTTGCATCTCAACAGGGCCTTTGAAGGGAGGGTTCTTCTACGCACTTGCGTCTCAGTCCGCTCCGTAAGTGTGACTATAATTTGTATGAAGTCATTTCCATCTATCAGGAATATGTTTCAGTCGAAAATTTAGTTACAATATTACAAATGTCAGGGATATAGGCAACAGTACGGCAATATAAAGAAAAACAAAGTACTAAGCTTTCAAACGTTTCAACTCACAAAAGTTACATTTCGGTCAGATCAGTACTCATAGTATTGATAAATTCCGATGATTAATACAAAATATAGTTTACTCACCAACTATTTTAAAAATAACTAGATAAAATATATATATATATATATATATAATATATATATAATATAATATATATATATAGCATATAAATATATAATATATATATATATATATATATATATATATATATATATATATATATATATATAATATAGGCATAGATAGCTTACTCTTAGTAGTAGTAAGTGGAGATCGACTATGGTGGCATAAAAACAGTAATAAAACAGGTATATTTCCACACCAAAAACATGGAATGAAAAAAAAGAAAAAAAATGTAGCTTGATCTTTAGTGCGTACCCTACAAACGGATCCTGTAATACATGGCTTTATTTTTCAATTTAATTAATAAATAGGCATCATTATCAATATATAAAAGTAATAACACCTACCAACATTTTTGTACTACCGGTGGAAAGATATAATCTATGGCAAGCGCCGATAACAATAAACTATAAATACGACGCACGCCAATAATAAGGTGTAATATGTAACACAGCTGAGTCTTCCTTAGACTGCACATGGAATGGATAACCATCAAAACAACACCTAAACCTGCTTCGAACTCATAGGAAGAGAGAACAGCATGTATAAATATAATGGCTCATAGAAATGAAGAAAAAAAATTTCGTTTGTGGTATTTACCCAATCTTTGAGTTATGCGGGACGCACTTTAAAACACAATACACACCCATCCCCCTGCTCAAGGGGGGAACAATAACAACACACATTTGTAAAGAAAAAGTACAATATATGGTAGGAGGTAATTACTTTCTTCCAAAAATGTAGGCCTCGGTTATTTGATCACAGCTGCCATTCAACAGACACCATCACCTGCTCATCCACTGACAAACGCGAGTTTGTTCGCCGCCGTGATACACTGCCATCTTCAACTTTTTATAAGGTGATTGGCTATGACAGTCTGTTTTCGCAGGTCTAGTAGCAGCAACCTGGGCGCACGCCTGGTAACAGGGCATGTGGCTCGTTACGGTACGGTACGAAATTACCCCCCCCTCTCCGGTACGGTACGGTAATTTAAGGCCTAAAAGTACGGTTCGATATATTTTCTCAAGTTTGGTCGGTACGAAAGTTTTCGATTGTATTCTCCGTCCTCGTATCGAACCATTTTCATACCAGCAGTATGGGATGGTAGGCTACCATCAATACTGTATTTCATCTGTAAACACTTGACTTCACCCCAGCTCAGGGACTGCAGTCAGGGACTCAAGGAGGGGGAGTTGACACCTTCCATTAACACCAATGTGGACCCTCATTACCAGGGTAGGAATTTTTCATCCAGTGCCTGGGTGTTGACCTGGGGTCCTGGGACTCCTGGCGATCATGATTAATAGTTCAAACAGGCCATGTGTCTAGTACATATCTACCTTAAATATATACTGGTAAATATATAATATAGTATATATATATATATATATATATATATATATAGACTATATAATATATATATATAATCACTGTCAATCAACCCGTTCATGGCGTCACTGGTGATGGAAGAGTGAGTGAGGGGCTGAGTAGTGAGGCGTCGTGGGTGGTGGATTGTGTGGAATAAGTGAGGTTGGGTGGGTTTTAAGGAAGGATTGAGGAGTGAGTAGGTGGGAGGGTTGGAGGGTATGAAGAAACGAGTGAGGGCGTGGGTGGATGGCGGGAAGGTGAATGATTGAGGAGGGCGTGGCGTGGGTGGATGGGTGGATAGGGAATGAGAGTGAGCGAGATTTACACATTTAATTAACACCACCGTGTGGACTTCATTAGCCTGGTAGCATTTCTGGCCCAGCTGCAATGGTGTGCAAGTGGCATTGGGGATTATCCTTCAATTCCCTCAGGTCAAAGAGATAAGTAAGGGCCGCAGGGGCATTGAAGGAAGAATTGTTTGATGCATCATGCTGTTCGATGCCTACATAAAATAATGCGCCCTTATGTAGTATATACATAATACAATATATTATATATAGTTTAAATATTGTAAGTATCGGGATAGGAGGTAAATATTGAAATGTAGGTAGTCGTATATAGATAAATGGGTAGATGTTACTAGTGTGGTATGTACCTGTAAAAGTATTGTGTATATTAATCACAATGGAAAATTATTAGTAAATTTTTCAATTATTGATTTTGATTATGAAAATCAAAGTTTTTGGCACGAAAAATAGTTCGAAATTACGGTTACGGAAATTAATCGTACTACTTACGGTACGATAGATATTCAGGTACGGAACGGAAATCACGTGGTACTGTATAATCTGAAGGTACGAATTATGATAAAATATTGCCAGTTCTCAGTACCACACATGCCCTGCTGGAAGTCAACAACGGACCGATCCGATCGCTTCGTGTCCTGGTGGAAGCCGACGTAGAGTCGACAGGGGATGCTGGGCCTATGTGATCTCAAGAAGTGCGTTTGACTCAAGTGCATCGTGAGCACTCTGGGATCTTTTTGCGAATTCAGACGGGATTCCTGCAAGGACTAGTGTTTGATACCTGTCTTTGTACTCTGGACGAAAGTGCTGGAAGTGTGGGGGAGGGTATCCAGTTTCTCCTGTGAACAAGAGTGAGGCAGGGGGGCGTCCTTGCCCCATCACTTGTCAACAATTGATATGGACTGGGTATTTGGCAAATTTGTAGATCAAAGTGATTGTGGAGCAACATCCCGGCAACACAAGATCACGGATCTGTTTTGCCGACTGATGCAGTATTCTGTGCTAAGTCGCTGGGGTCCTGTAGGGGTGAGGGGCTATCGAGCACTGATATATATAACATGATCGCGTATCTGGGCTAGCTGTGGACGATACGAAGTCAGCAACCAGCCACCATTTGCCATACCAAACAAAGACATGGGCCGCCCAGCCGTGGCTGGGTTGCTGCTGCTGGCATGTGATAGCCTATATTACCACCTACTACTACTACTACTATTACCACATACTAAATACTATTACACCTACAACTATTATTAACACCTACTACTACTACTAAACGTCCAACATAGGCATCGTTGAACCTTCCAAGTCATTATTTACGGTGATACACAGACAACAGGTGTGTTGCGAGGCCGTCAGGTGTGTAGTGACAGGTGTCTGGAGGTCGTACAGGTGTTTGCGAGGCCGTACAGTGTGTGTGCAGGTTCTTGCGAGGCCGTACAGGTGTATAGTGACAGGTGTGTTGCGAGGCCGTACAGGTGTGTAGTGACAGGTGTGTTGCGAGGCCGTACAGGTGTGTAGTGACAGGTGTCTTGCGAGGCCGTACAGGTGTGTAGTGACAGGTGTCTTGCGAGGCCGTACAGGTGTAGTAACAGGTGTGTTGCGAGGCCCGTACAGGTGTGTAGTGACAGGTGTCTTGCGAGGCCGTACAGGTGTGTAGTGACAGGTGTGTTGCGAGGCCGTACAGGTGTGTAGTGACAGGTGTGTTGCGAGGCCGTACAGGTGTGTAGTGACAGGTGTCTTGCGAGGCCGTCAGGTGTATATGACAGGTGTGTTGCGAGGCCGACAGGTGTGTGTGCAGGTTATTGCGGGCCGTACAGGTGTGTAGTGACAGGTGTATTGCGAGGCCGTACAGGTGTGTAGTGACAGGTGTGTTGCGAGGCCGTACAGGTGTGTAGTGACAGGTGTGGTGTATGTGGTAAAGCGAGAGGCTAAGAGTGCAGTGTTAGCCCCCGAGTGTGTGTGTGTCTGACCTAAAGAGCGAACGCGTAGTTCTCGTCCACTATAACGGCGTCAGCCCCGTACCGCCGCGGCCACGGGTACGGCGCGAGCCACAGTGGTCCATAGAAGCTACTCTCGGGGATTACTGGAAGTTTAAATGGAATCAAAAACCTTTGGCCTAATCAAAAAACTTTCTTAATAGGTATATTTAATGAAAGTAGTTAGTTTCGTACACTAATTTTGAGATTTTCGTACATAAACCTACATGAAACCTAACCTAACCTTATAGGTTTTAATAAAACCTAACCTAGCTAACCTTAAAGGTTTTAATGAAACCTAACCTAACCTTATAGGTTTTAATGAAACCTAACCTAACCTTAAAGGTTTTAATGAAACCTAACCTAACCTTATAGGTTGTAATGAAACCTAACCTAACTTTAATCACAAGGTATACTTTCTTTTTTTTTTTTTTTCTTCGCAAAATAAAGCTATCTCCATTAGAACAAGCACCGCTTATTAGGAAGCGCTATAAACATTTGTATCATAACCACACTCAGGTCTGCTTCCGTTCCCCACTAATTGTTAACAAGTATAAAAAAAATATACTTATATCTATATCTACTTATATAAAAAAAAGTATACCATATCCACCTATATATTTTTTTAACTAGTAGGTGGATGACTGGAGTGGGTAGATGGATTAAGAGTGGATGGGCTGGGGGGGAGTGGGTGTGGGTGTGGGTGTGTGGTGTGTGTGTGTGTGTGTGTGTGTGTGGGTGTCTGGGTGTGTGGGTGTGGGTGTGGGTGTGGGTGTGTGTGGGTGTGGGTGGGTGTGTGTGGTGGGTGTGTGGGTGTGTCGTGGGTGGTGTGGGTGTGGGTGTGTGGTGGGTGGGTGGGTGGGTGGGTGTGTGTGTGTGTGGTGGGTGCGTGTGTGTGTGTGTGGTGGGTGCGTGTGTGTGTGTGTGGTGGGTGCGTGTGTGTGTGTGTGGTGGGTGCGTGTGTGTGTGTGTGTGGTGTTACCTGTTACTTACTTGTTACTTGTTTCGTCTTGAGGGTACTCCCCTCACAGTCGTGTGCTCCACCGCTGCATCCGAACCCAGCGTCCCTGTGTTGCAGGTTCGCCTGGTCCGATATTGAGTTAGTGTCTGCCCTGCTCACAGACGTATATCCAGGCACGGGAGGTTCATCCGGGATTGTTTGTAGGTGGTTGTCCAAATGATGTTTGAATTTTTCCACTGAGCATTCCGTGAGGTTCCTTAATTTTCCTGGCAGGTTGTTAAATAGTTTTGGCCCAATATGAGGCAGACTGGTTGATAGGAGGGTCTTGATCCTGGCTGGTGCTTCTGATGGTAGTGTTCTCCTCCTTGCCTTGCGACCAGTTCTTGGGTTGATATGCTGGGCTGACAGGTCACTGATGGCAGTAGGGTTGGGCACAAGGTTCTCCAGGATCTTCCAGGTATATAATATATTGTATATATTGGCATGACGAGGCGATAACACAACCAGACAGCAACGCGAACCGCAGAAACAAGGCTTTGTTTTGGTTTCGGCAAGATGGCGGACAGTTGGAACCAGTGCTGAGCCAGGCTTCCGCGATCCATGTTATATAGATCAGTGGCACTAGCCCGCAAGAGACCGACTTCTCTGTCTACAAAAATGCTGAAAAAACCTCAGTGTGAACCAGCCTTAAGTCCTTCATAAAAGATGGCAGTAGCCTACTGTTTTCTGTTATTGGGTTTTGGATAGACTAATTTAATTCCAAAGATTCCTGAAAAGTCTACAAAATAGGCAGATTAAACAACCTCATTTCTGTGGTTTAGCTTTATTAGCATTATTACAAGAGACGGGTGTGCATGGGACAGCCCCGCCGAAGACAGTCCGTCAGGAATTAACAAAACATCACGGTGGAAGGTCCCACTACTGTGCCTCTCATAAGCGTTACCTCTGCACATCATGCCAGGTAGTGCAATTATAATCTTTATCTCGTGTGTGTGTGTGTGTGTACTTTATCTTGTTCTCCCCACGACAGTTATCTCTCTGTGACAGGAATGTTGGTAGTGGTGGAGGGGGGGTTGCATCTGCCTGGTGACACACACACACACACACACACGCGCGCGCGCGAGCTCGTAACATGTGTTGGCTGGGACGTCCCGTGCCTGCATCGCCTTGATAGTGAGGGCAAATAAAAGTGAATCTGCTGCTCATTCACGATACAGTTGCTAGTCTGACACGTGTTGAGTCGCGAGATTATTAGCTATTTATAGGAAGGGGTGAAATGATCGATATTGTTGTTTTTGTTTTTGGGCAGTATATACACATATGTAGTAGCTACACATACCTTTTTTTATACATCAATCTACCGTCAATAACACTATAATCGCCACTGCACTAATGTCACCAGGCGTATATTACGAATTTTAGCCTCACTACATACTTGTCTGTGCCACTGAAGAGGCATGCACAGTAGTACATATCATGAAGGCTAGGTACATGTCTTCAGTGGCACATACAAGTCAGTAGTGATACTAAAATTCGTAATATATGGCGCCTGGCGACATTAGTGCAGTGGCGACTAGTGTTGTTGACGGTAGTATTTTGTATTAGTTAGCGTTAATGCGTTTTTTAATTCATGATGTAGCTATATATACTATACGTCAAGCTTCGTGATACTGTTGTTATTTCAGAATGACATGAAAATAGAAGTGGTTTGTTTACTGATGTCAGACCGGAGATTAAAATGTAGATATCCTTTTTTTTCTCCCCCCATTTCTTATCTCCTTTTTCTATCCTTTATCGACGTTTTGAAGTAATGATGATTCTATGGAATGTGACAGTGTATGTAGGGAAGCGATTGATTCTCTCATTGGTTGTCTCTTTTGAATGGTTTTGTATTTGCACATGATTCTCTCCTGCAAAGATTAACACACACTCTTACACATCTTAATACTCGTATCCTTAATAATAAGACAGTGATACAAATGCGAAGATATAGCTATAGCAATGTTTTCTTCAGTGCAATCTACTTAAAGAAAGGTGCTTACAAAAAAAAACACTTTATAAACAGCTACCGTACATAACAGTAAGTCGCCACTGCAGTCATGTCGCCAGGCGCCATATATTACGAATTATAGCATTACTACTGAATTTTATGTGCCACTGAAGATGATACACAGTAGTTATATCATGACTGTATAATCTACTCTGTTTCAGCGTTGTTTATGCTTTGTATCTGCAAGTATATACGGTTTCAAATTTCACTATGCGTTTTTTTTTCGGGCGACGACGACTGCGGTACGACACTCAGTAAATAAACACTAGATGGCGACTGACTGTTGGTAGCCACTTTGTAGATATTTTTGTAATTTTCATTTATAGCCCTAATATGACACAGATGAAGACACAAAATGACACAGACTCTCCAGATAGCCCCTTCTAGCTTTCCTGAAATCATGCATGTACAAATGTAAGTATTAACGCNGTTTAATTCGTCCCTTGTAATTTTTCACGCTGGTTAGGAGTATGGTCCCTTAATACCTTATCACTTCCTTCCGTCCTCGCATCATCCAACACAAATATCCCATTGCCTGCTGTCCATGTTGTGGTCTCTCTTATTTCTACTTCCATGCTCCATGCTGGATTATTCACACTCATTAATTCCTCAAAATATTATATTCATCTTTTGACATCCTCATTTTCTCTCGGCATCTCCTCACCATTATTCCATCTAGTTCCTCTTTCTTTTTGTACTTCCTCCAAATATAGTCTATCATTCTCTCTAAAAATCTCACTCAGATTCCTTCCAAAATTCTCATCCACTTTCAGTTTTTTTGTGATAACCCATTTCACTCCTTTTGCATGTGCTCTGTTTTCCTGCCTTCCCTTACATGCTCAGGCACATTTCTCTGTTGGGTTTTGACATATGCAATTTATGCATCCCTCTTGATCTATTACTTGCTTGACTTCATCTGTCCACCGGCATGCCATTTGTTTCCTTATTTTCACCTTTGTGCCCACCCAAAGTCTACTGTATACAGTAGTCTTTGGCCCACCATTTGTTAGTATTAATTCTTTGAAGAACCTAAACACATTTTGAATCTCGTCTTTTTTTATATCTCTGATATACCACTCAATTCATACGCCAATTTCTGCCTGTAATCCCCCCAAACTTCTTCATTATCAATCTTGTCAGGACTAACCCCTCTCCTCTTATCCCTGGATTGTTTTCAGAAACTCTATCTGTCATGCACTTGCATTTTCATTTATACTGTTAGGTGATTCATGCTTTCGATATTGCCTCTAACCACTTTCGCATCAGTTATCTCTTCTTTCAGTCTCCCATCTGTGGCTATAGAATTTATCAGGCCTTTCTGCTCATTCTGTGAATTCCCTCTTCTCCCTGTATACATATGTATTTAAACTATGTTTAAAATAGGTGTTTGCTAAAGCCTAAAACAGCTCTTGTCGTGCAGATCACCAAATTATCACTATATTCTCATACCTCCCCAGTACACCCTATTTACCAACAATTTTCTTCTTCTTTAAATCTTATTTATTATGGCATGATTTGGCATAAAATGCAGAGCCTTGTACACTGGTTCTCACTTTTTCATCTTGCATGAAACGTTTGCATCTGTACTTGCCTTCCATAATGAAATACAACACCAGTTGTGACCATTGCACCATTGCACACGCTAAAACCCCAAAGATGCAGTGCTATTATTATCTGATTTATTGTTTGGTACGTTAAAATATCCATCTATGTGCCTGGCATCTGTAGTAATTTGGTATCATTTAGTGTAAAGTAGCTGTATGGCACTTGTTATTTTACATTTCCAATATCGTGCAGAAAACATTATAAATGGTGGTGTTGACTGTTGCCTTAATTAGAGGATATATATATATATATATATATATACATATATATTATATATATTATATATATAATTATATATATATATATATATATATATATTATTATATATATATATATAATATATATATATATATATATATATATATATATATATATATATATATATATATGATTATATATTATAATATATTTTGTTGTGTGTGATGTGTGTGTGTGTGTGTGTGTGTGTTGTGTGTGGTGATTGTTTGTTCTATTTGGTATAGTCCAGGCTTTAAAACCCGTTTTTTTCAAATTTTTACAGTACTGTTTTGGTTTTTTTCTTTGGGGTAGGGGATTCTAACAGAAAAGTCAAATTTTAAATGCAATACCCCTTTTTTTTCTGCCTTTTTAGTAATTATGTCCCTCTTTTTTAAAATTTTAGGCCCCAATTTTTTCTGGTATTCAACATTGCAAACCCGTCCTAAAATGTTACCGGGGTTGGGCAAGTCTACGGGTTGAAAAAACCTTAATAAAAAAAAAATTGGGTTAATAAATTTTTTTTCTATTTACCTTTTTTAAAGAATGATTTTTATATTCCCAAAATACAAGGTTTAATAAAAATTTAAAAGGAAGGGGAAAACACGAAAAAGGGGAAGGGGGATGGGAAAACTTAAAATAGAAAACAAGGGGTCCCCCCCTAAAAAGCTGCGTGTTTTTTTTCATCTCCCCGAAGATGGCGCAAGTCCGTCCTTTCCCAAAAATTTAGACACAGGGCCCCCCATTTTCGTTACGTTATACCCATCCTTGGTCGCGGGCCCTTTAAACCCTTTTAAACCGGGTTTTTCTTTCCTTTTCCCTTTTCATTTTTCCCCCTCCTGGGAAAAACTTTCCTTTTTTTTACATTTAAAACATATTGCATACTTTGGCTGTGTATTTTTACTGATTTTAAAAGAATTTTAAACATAATTTTCTGATGTTATTTCCCGCACCCCCCCAAAGGACATTTCAGGGTTTTCCCGGGCTGCAATTATTAAAAAATATCGAATTTTTTATTATTATTATTATTACCCCACAAAACATACACCCACACACACCCACACACATTTACCACACACACACACACCCCACACACACACCCCACACACACACACACAAAACACCCACCCACAACCCCACCACACACCCCAAACACACACCCCAACCAAACCACAACCCCAAAACTCACGCCTACAATTTCCAACAGTACATTCGTGCCTACTGAGCGATTCCCTCTATCAGAAAGTAATATGAAATGCTATCTATACATGTTTTTGGTTCATTATTATTTATCTTTGTTCTTTTCACATGATCAATATAATTTAAAATTTCAAAGGGGAAAATTTTCGTCCCCGCATCAAAAAAGTGGGGGGAGTGGGGGCGAGGGTAGGACACATGAATCACGTTCCCCTCTGCCTCCAAGTCTTTCGACATAAATAAAAAATTTTATGTGAAAAGGGGGCCCCCAAAATCCATGAGGGGTTTAAAGGTTTGTTTTTTCAAAACTATCACCCCCCACTAGGGGTTGAACCCTGACACCCCCCCTGAGCAATATTAGCCTGGATACACTTGATATTTTGATTTTGGGCCTCACAGTGGGGGTTTTTTTGTGAAAGAGGGCACTCGCGAAAATACAGATTTTTTTCGAAAATTTCAAATTTTTTTTAATAAAAAGGGCCAATCGCAGTTTTTCAAAAATTTTTTTTGTGTCCCCAAAAGGAGGGGAATAACAGGGCCGTTGTAAAAAAATTGGTTTAGCCTATTAAATTTGGGGGGTGGGTTAAAAAGAAAGTCAAAAACTAAAGTAATGGGGTTTTCCCAAACGTTTTTAATCCTTTTTTAAAAAGAAGACGGGGATCCCACTAATCTGTTTTTTCTTGTTCATCTAAAAGATTCAAATTTTCACGTGCATCAGGGAATTTTTTAAACATGGCCCAATTTTGGGGAGTTTAAAAATTTTAATGCCTGCTTCAGAGGGTTTTTTAAGGGTCTTATTTCATTAATTATCCTATTAACAATCTTTTTCGGGCTCGTGATACTTTGTTTAAGGGGACAAAATTCCGTTACTTAACCCCTTTTTTATTATAAGAAAAGGGTTAGGGCCCCATGAATGTGCCCCTGAAGCCCCCGGCCATTACCGGGTAAATTTTTTTTTGGGTTTCGCTGCTACGATGATGATTTTATAATATTTTTTGGGGTAACGGTGCTATGGTTTTTTAAAAAAAAAATTTTTAATTAGAAAAACTGCAGTGCTCCTCTGTACTAAACTGGGTGTCAGTTTCCATTTTACACACACAAACAATTTTTGGGACCCCGGAAAAAGGGGGCGAAATACGGTTTAAAATTTCCCCGGGGCAAGATGACAGCAAGAGATTTCCCCCCCTGCCAACTGGAAAGGGGTTTATGACTTTTCCAAAAACAAGGGAAATCTTACCAAATTTCCCAGGGGTAAAACAAAAAAAATGTTGGGAGGGGAAAAAAAGAGCCGGGCCCCCCTTGTTTATTGAACACCTGCGGTTGGATTTGAGGGGAAAAAAACCAAAAATACTCGGGCCCCCATGGGGCTGATGTTGGGAAAAGCTGCAATCATCTCACGGGGAGGCCGATACACGTATAATATTGCATGCCAAGGCGGCCTATATGGATGGATACGAACGGATCATAGTCTCGTGCAGGGACACCGACGTATTGGTACTGCTCACACACTTCGCGGGACAATTAAGTGGAGAGCTCTGGATGAAAACTGGCACAAGGCAGGAACGGCGTTATGTGGCTGTGCACGACATACAGTTGACACCGACCATGCAGCGTAACATCCTGGTGTACCATACGGTTACAGGATGTGACACAGTCAGTCAACCAAGTGGACACGGGAAAAAGACGACATGGAAGGTATTCCAGCAACACGGAGCATTGTTTGATGACCTCGGACGTGGCACGCTGTCAGAATCCACCATACGGAGTCTGGTAGAGTTCTTCTGCCGTATTTACTCACCAGCTTCGGACGAAACTAACATCAACGATGTGCGATACCGCATGGTTCAAAAGGGCACCAAAGACCAAGAAAAGCTTCCGCCAAGTCGAGAATGTCTTGAACAACACATCAAACGCGCACACCACCAGGTTCAGGTGTGGTTCCAGGCAGATGTACCAATCCCTGAAATCGAGTCACCCATTGGAAGTGGATGGTACGAGGATGCTACGAGGAGACTACACCCACACGTCAGTGTGAACGATCCTCTGCCAAACGAGTTCACAGACATAGGCTGCTGCAAGTGCTAAAATTGTGCTACTTCCAGATGCTCTTGTAGGGCCATGAACTTGAAGTGTATAGCTGCATGTACCTGTAATAACGGAGTGTGTCACAAACGATACAGTGTGGCAATTGAAACGGACTCTGAGTGACTAAAACACGAGATTCTTTCATTTCATTTCATGTACATGTAAAGTTGCATATATACAATTATGCGCCTTTTTCGTCCATCGTTCACTGTTGCGTTACTTAAATTTTCACTAGATGTATGTATGCTATATTTGTAATAAGTAATTTAATCTACTCATTATTATAGCATAAACCAATATTTTTACAATATGGCTTGTTATTTTGCTCATTTTGACACCAAATATATATGCTTTTACCTGCATTATTGGTCATTCTATTGACATTTTTGTATTTTCGAGAAAATCCGATATTTCGCGATTGGCCCCTTTTCATATAATATTCCTAGTCTATACTCATTATTATAGCATAAAGCAATATTTTTACAATATGGCTTGTTATTCTGCTCATTTTGACACCAAAATTAAGTTTGTAACTGCATTATTGGTAATTTTATCTGCTTTTTGTATTTTCGAGAAAATCCGATATTTCGCGATTGGCCCCTTTTCATATAATATTCCTAGTCTATACTCATTATTATAGCATAAAGCAATATTTTTACAATATGGCTTGTTATTCTGCTCATTTTGACACCAAAATAAAGTTTGTAACTGCATTATTGGTCATTTTATTGACATTTTTGTATTTTCGAGAAAATCAGATATTTCGCGATTGACCTCTTGCACAAAATAACCCACTATGAGGTCCCAAATCAAAATTTCAAGTGTCATCCAGGCTAATATTGCTCAAGAGGTGTCATGGATCAATCCTAGCATGGGTGACAGCTTGTAACAAACCGTTCCCCAGCATGTAAAATTTTGAGATTATATTCCTAGTCTAACACGTCAGGTTGGTGTTTCAGTGACCGTTCAGCCGAATGACGTGATGTATAATTATCATGAAAATAACGTGTTTAAAATGCATCTTTACCATGATCAATATATTTCATAGGGTAAAAAGTCTGGAAATCATATCAGGCTCGGGCGGCACGAGGCGCCAGAACAAAAAATTGGAATTGTGATATTAGCGAGACATTCCAATCAACTGGTAGCCGGTAGGATATGCAAGATCGGTATGAAGGTCTCAAAACAATGGATGTAAAAATATAAATAAAAACGTTAATATTCGTTATAGGCCACCACTGATTTTTAGGCCGAAACTTTGTTTTCCTGAATAGATTTTAAGTGTTATGAATTAGACATGCACTCGTTTGTGGCCTAAGCAAATGTTTGTTTACAGGTGAGGGGGGGGGGGCACCCCGCCTCGGGATACATGACATTTATGACTGTTTTAGATAGCTTCCTGTCACAATGTATGTGGTAAAATCTCTAGATCTGTACAATTTTGACAGTCTAAGTGAACAAAAATAAACGAAAAATTGTAAGTTAATGATATCCTGATATTTAATAGGTAAATATATTCTACAGGAGTTGGCGGCACCAACCAGCCGCAGGAGCCAGGCAAACGCGCACCTTCAAGCAAGACCCAGCAGATCATTCCCGACACAGGTAGGGGCAATTCCTGCCAATCAGATTCGCATATTGAACCTAAATATCTCTACTAAACCTAACCCAAACCTATCCTAAACCTAACCTAACCTAAATCAAACCAAAACATAACCAAAATCTAACCTAACCAAAGCGTAACCTAACCTAGCTGTTACATAAAAAGATGTGCTATATTTCTGGTTTCCGGAAGTGAATAGCATTGCACATTATACTGAGCTAAAAGCAATAGATAAAAATGTAGGCCGTAGGGCATGTGGAGCCAGCCAACTCCTGAGGAATATAAACCTAATCATACCGGTATTATTATGATTTAGGTAGTCCTCAAGCCTGACAAGTCTAACCTGTCTCATAATGTAGATCTCATTTTGAGTCTTTTTAACCCCATTTTCCATGGCAGAATTGAAAAATAATGGTGTTACGGAGGAGGAGGAGGAGGAGGAGGAGGAGGAGGAGTAGGAGGAGATAATGGAAGTATGGAAAAGAAAAGTGTAATGAGGGTACAGAGAAGGAAAGCAATATGTAGAGAGGAGGAGGAGGAGGAGGAGGACAAGGGTTCGCATCCCTCTGAAAGTTATAGGTATCTTACCAACAAGTTTATAAATTGTCTTTTCCTCCTCCTCTTCCTCTTCCCTTCCTTCCCTTTCTCTATATTCCTTTCCTTCCTCCCTCCCTCCCTTCCTCCTCTTTCCCTTTCCTTCCCTTCCCTCCCTTTCCCCCTATATTCCTTTCCTCTCTCCCTCAAATCCCTTCCTCCTCTTCCTCTTCCCTTCCCTTCCCTTCCTTTTCCCTATATTCCTTCCCTCCCTTCCTCCCTTCCTCATGCTCTTCCCTTCCTTCCCTTCATTTTCCCTATATTCTTTCTCTTCTTCCATTTCTTCCTCCCACCCTTCCTCTCAATGACAACCTCTCTTCCTCCCCTTCCTGATTCCCCTCTTTTCTCCTTCATTTTCATCTCCAATATCTGATTATATTCTTTTTTTTTCCTACTTTCCTTAATTTGTTTCTGTTTTTTTCTTTCTGTTTCACTTTTCCTATCTTTTTTTCCCTCGTTTCCCCTCTCCCTTCTCTCGCTTTTTTCTCTCCCTCTCTCCATTCTCTCTCCCAACTTTATCTCAATGGGTAGCGTGTCTTTTCTCTCCTTCTCTCCCTTCTCTCCTTGCCTCTTATTCCTTCCTTTATTGGATACTTACGTTTTTCCCTCCTTCTTTTCGCTGTTTATATGGGTAATCTCTCTCTCTCTCTCTCTCTCTCTCTCTCTCTCTCTCTCTCCTCTCTCTCTCTCTCTCTCTCTCTCTCTTCCTCTCTCTCTCTCCTCTCTCCTCTCTCTCTCTCTCGTCTCCTCTCTCTTCCTCTCGCTCTCGCTCTCTGCTCTCCTCTCCTCTCTCTCTCTCTCTCTTCTCTCTCTCTCTCTCTCTCTCTCTCTCTCTCTCTCTCTCTCTCTCCTCTCTCTCTCTCTCTCTCTCTCTCTCTCTCTCTCTCTCTCTCTCTCTCTCTCTCTCTCTCTCTCTCTCTCTCTCTCTCATTATGCTGGACATAATCAGTGAGAAACTAGTGTCAGTGAAAACAAGTGAAAGTGAAGTGAAAGATATTTTATTGAAAGTGGACGAAAAAAACAGCGGTGGGGCCGAACAACATCAGTCTCCGTTTGCTTCGCCAGTGTGCCAATGAGCTGGCGCGTCCACTCGCCTACCTTTTCAACCATTGCCTAGGACCAGAACCTGGCCTAAGTCCTGGAAAACCAGTAATGTGGTTCCAGTTCACAAGAAGGGTGGCAAGACTGTGGCAAAAAATTACCGCCCTGTGTCCCTGCTGCCGGTGCTCAGCAAAGTGATGGAGACCGTCGTGGCCTCGAGAATCACGGAGCACCTCGAGAGGCACCACCTGCTCTGCACCAGGCAGTTTGGGTTTCAGCAGGGGAGGTCAGCGGCAGACCTGCACCTACTGCTGGCTTCTGTCCTGAGTGCAGCCCTGGAGCAAGGCAAGGCCATTGCCGTCGTGGCGTTGGACATCGAAGGCGCCTTTGACCGGGTGTGGCATGAAGCTTTGGTCACAAAGCTTCGCGCCGCCGGCATAGACGGGGCACTCCTGCCTCTCCTCAGAGACTACCTGAGGGACAGACACCTGAGGGTGACTGTCAGTGGTCGGGAGTCCGAGGTACAGCCCATCAGAGCAGGTGTGTCTCAGGAAAGCTGCCTCGGCCCCCTGCTCTGGAACATCTACATTAATGACTTGCTGCACCTCATCCCAAGGGCGAAGGACTTTGCGGATGACATCACCCTGACTCAGAGCTACAGCTCAGAGGAGGAAACTGCGACCACGTCCCAGCTCAACGACAGGCTAAGCCGCATCGCAGCCTGGGGCAAGTGAAGTTTGCTTCCCACAAAACGCAGCTTCTCAACGTCTCCAGGTCGGGTGCAGCTCTGCGCCTTAAATTCAACGGGGACACACTGGCACCGTAGGACAAGGTGGAGGTACTGGGGGTCACCTACGAACGTAGTTTGACCTTCAGAACCCACATCGAGCGGCTCGCTAGAGTGACCTCAGGGAAGCTGGCATCTCTAAGGAGGATGTCTTGGCTTCTCGACGGTAGGGGGATAGAAATCCTCTACAAGGCGCAGGTTCGCTCCTCCCTGTAGTACGCGTGCCTCGCGTGGGGCGGCGCGGCCAATAAACACCTCGCCCTCCTGGATAAGGTACAGGCCCGAGCGGTGAGGATCATAAAGGAAAACAATGCCGGACAGGAGCCACATCTCACCACCCTCCAACACCGACGTGACGTGGCGGGACTCACCGTGGTGTTCAAGGTGCAGGTGAAGCGATTGAGTCACCTTCAGGCGTTGTGGCAGCCATACCACCTGGCTCCGGTCACCACCCCTCGATTATTGATATACCCTCGATCAGTAAGGTTTTTGAAAAAGCTATTGTTCATAGATTCAAAGGGTTCCTGGAAGATTTTTAATTATTATCTGATAATCAATGTGGATTTCGTAAGAATAAGTCAACAGAGAAAGCTATAATGAAATTTACAAGTGAAATTTATAGTAATTTGGAAAGAAAACATTATGTTGCAGGCATATTCATGGACTTATCTAAAGCATTTGATTCACTGGACCATAAAATATTAATTGATAAGCTAATTAAAATAGGAATAAGAGGAACACCATTAAAGTTATTTGCAAGTTATTTGACAAATAGGAAACAAGCTGTATATTGTAACAAGAAAACATCAGTGCTGAAAACTGTTGACAGGGGAGTACCTCAGGGATCAATACTGGGCCCATTGTTGTTCTTGGTATTTATAATGATATTTCCAATGCCAGTAATAAATTTTATTATGTTCTTATAGTAATGGGTTTCAGCTAACAAATTAAGGGTAAATATTACAAAAACTAATTATATGCTATTTCAAAATCGATCTGTAGTATACAACATGGGTCCAGTATATATCTATATATGGATGGGTGTGAACTTAGGAGGGTTGCATGTACAACATTTTTTGGGGGTTATCATAGATGGAAACTTGAACTGGAAAAATCATATGCAATCAGTCTGCTTAAAATTGTCAAAAACTTGTGGAATATTATACAAAATTCGTTACAATCTAACAACTGATGCTTTGAAAAGTATATATTATTCCCTGTGTTATCCTCTTATTATATATTGTGTGTCCATCTGGGGTTGTACGTGGCCGTCAAATGTAAAGGAAATTATTGTCACTCAGAAGAAACTGATCAGAACCATAACATATAGAGGGAAACATGACTCTATACACTTTTTATTCAATGAGTTAAAATTACAAAAATTTGAATTACTACATAAATATTTTTGTCTTCTCACTGTTTATAATGATTAAAATGATAATAGTCACAACTGTAAAATATTTAGAATGATTCATCACAGCCTAGGTACCAGAGGTAACAATGTTAACTTGTTATGTCCACAACCAAGAACAACACTGTACAAATTTTCTATATATAGTTTTGGCCCGAGATGTTGGAACGCATTACCAGATGATATCAAAAGAGCAACTAATCTCAATTTATTTAAATATAAACTTACACAGTATTTATATAATTTAAAAAGTCAAGGTGTTATAGAATGAAACTGAAAATACAGTGAATTTGTGCTCCTGAAATTTAGGTACTTTTTTTTAAATTTTTTAAACACGTTGTCACTATGAGTTTATATTTTTGCATGTTAATCTTTATTTGTAAAGTATTGCCGTCATCGTATTCATATTTAGATGATGTAAACTGATTTTATGTCTGCTAAGGAGCTCATGCTCAGCAGACTAATGCCTATAAAATGTGTATATACGTATGTATTCATGTATGTAATTGTTATTTGGCAATAAACTCTATAAACTATAAACTATAAACTATAAACCCTTGCTGTCGCTCTGGCTCCTGGTGAGCTATTACAGCCCCGCTGCCGTACGTGGCACCACCAACGCCAGTTCACAAACACATACGTATATCAGTTGGTGGAACACGATGATTTCACAAATATAATTTAACGGAGTGAGTGCCCAGGAATTCAAAGTGATGGTGAACATCTGGTTGCTGGGCAGAACTGAGTGATAGTGATAAAGTGACTATTATAAGGACCAGAGTAAGACTTTATGATAGGGAGGATGAAGAATGTAACCTTTAGTCTATAAGGTACTATGCTACAATGTAATGTTGCATTTAACTTCTCTGTAAACTGTTATTTTGTATAAATACAATAAGACAGAGAGAAGAAGGGAGATGAGAGAAGAGAAGAGAGAGAAGACGAGAGAGAAGGAGAGACGATGAAAGAGGAGAGAGAAGAGAGAGAGAGAGAGAGAGAGAGAGAGGAGGGAAGAGAGAGAGAGAGAGAGAGAGAAGAGAGAGAGAGAGAGAGAGAGAGAGAGAGAGAGAAGAGAGAGAGAGAGAGAGAGAGAGAGAGAGAGAGAGAGAGAGAGGAGAGAGAGAGAGAGAGAGAGAGGAGAGAGAGAGAGAAGAGAGAGAGGAGAGAAGAGAGAGAGAAGAGGAGAGAGAGAGAGAGAGAGCGAGAGAGAGCGCAAGCGAGCGCGAGAGTGAGAGCTAGAGCGAGAGCGAGAGCGAGAGCGAGAGCAAGCAAGAGCTAAGAGAGAGAGCGAGAGAGAGAGAGAGAGGGGGAGAGACGAGGAGAGGAGGAGGAGAGAGAGGAGAGGAGAGAGAGAGAGAGAGAGAGAGAGAGAGAGAGAGAGAGAGAGAGAGAAAGAGAAAAGAGAGAGAGAGAGAGAGAGAGAGAGAGAGGAGGTGGGGGAAAAAGTCAGAAAGCCAACAAGATATCGTCTCATTTCAATATTTTTTTCTCTACATATTTTCTCGACCTTTCCTTTTTTCTCTTCCTCTGGAAAAGGAGGAGGAGGAATACAAAGGAATACAAGGGAATACAAAGGAAACACAAACAGCAACAGACCGATAGGTCCTTACAAGACTGTTTGCTTTAACTATACTACACTAACTAGATAATAAGAGAGAAAGGATAGGAAGTAGAAGGCTCCTCCTACCCACCCATCCCTCCAGCCGAAGCTGGCCGGAAAAGAAGTGATACCATGCGATATAGAAAAACTGCATGGAATTTGTGAGGGAAGTTGAAAGCTGTTGTAATCTATGGCTAACTACTACTAGTTTGTGGGGGTAGGTTTAGTGCTTGATAGATAGGTCATGTTATGTGTGTTTTGTAATGGTGTGAACACAGTGTGGAGGTTCAAGGGTGGTGCGGCAGCCTTGCCTGGCGCTTTCTTGGGAGGCAGCAGTCAATCAGGCCCCAGCTCCGTTCAATCCACTGCGGATTGTGTACTTTCCATGTAGGACGCCGTACACTTCAATGCCTCCTGCAGCAGTGACCCCTGGTACCTTAAATCCCGATGGTGGTCACTAACTGTCAGGACCCTAACTGAACCACAGCCCGTCACAGGTCGAGAGTAGTAGTGGTAACCGTTAACTCGGGGCTATCTGTGTGTGTTATGAGGTCTAATGTAGTGTTGGTGTAGGCTCAGTGTGGAAGTTCAGGGGTGGTGCGGCAGCCTTGCCTGGCGCTTTCTTGGGAGGCAGAAGTCAATCAGGCCCCAGCTCCGTTTCAATCCACTGCGGTAGTGCACTTTCCAAGTAGGACGCCGTGCACTACAATGCCCCCGTGCAGCAGTGACCCCTGGTATATAAATCCGATGGTGGTCACTAACTGACAGGGCCCTTACTGAACCACAGCCCGTCACAGGTCAAAAGTTGTAGTAGTGACCGTTTACTCGGGGCTGTCTGAGACGTGTGGGAGGGGTTGTGTAGACGCGACTCGCAATCATTTTACGCAATGAGAGTAAGTTTCAGAGGCCCGCGAGATAAATTTATTATTCCGAGATAAACAGTGACAACCGGGGATTTGATATGAAATATTTATCGAGGCGATTTTTAAATGATTCTATTGTATTTGAGTTTACTACGTCTGACGGCAGCCCATTCCATACGTTTACAACACGGTTTGTGAAGAAGTACTTTGCTTCGTTCCTAACAAACCGTTTCCTGCTTATTTTAAATCCGTTGTTTCTAGTTGAGCTTGACCGGTCTAGCGTGAAAAGATTTTCTGGGACTACGTTCGTAAATCCGTTGAAGATTTTAAATACTTCGATGAGGTCACCTCTTATCCTTCGTTTTGTTAGTGGGAATAAGTTAAGTTCTTTGAGCCGATTTTCGTACGATTTATTTCGCAATCTAGGTTTCATTTTGGTTACTCTGCGCTGTATTTTTTCTAGTTTATCTATGTCCTTTTTATAATAAGGTGACCAGAGCTGCACACAGTATTCTAGATGGGGGCGAACAAGCGAGTTAAAAAGAGTGAGTATAACTTTTTCTGCTTTGAAACTGAAAGTTCGTCCAATAAAGCCAACCAATTTATTTGCAGTTTTTACTACCTCTATAATTTGGTTATTCGGTTTGAGATCTTTCGAGATTATAACGCCTAAATCTTTTTCTTTATCAACACTTGTTAGTTGGAAATGATTCATCACGTAACTTTTATGAGGGTTGTTATTACCGATATGTAGTACATGGCATTTGTCAAGGTTGAAATTCATTTGCCATGTTTTTGACCATTCTGTTAGCGTGTTTAAGTCGTTTTGTATGAGTTGGCGCTGAGATTCTGTAGAGGCTATGTTTGTGATTTTCGTGTCATCAGCAAATTTCGATATCCTGCATGTGATTCCCTCGTCAATGTCATTTATGTATATTAAGAACAGGATAGGTCCGAGAACTGATCCTTGAGGAACACCACTATTTACACTGGTCCAGTCAGAAGAATTTCCATTTATTACCACCCTTTGTTTACGATTTGACAGCCAGTTTTCTATCCAATTTGAAAGATGGCCTGTTATACCATGAGCTTTTATTTTGCTAATGAGACGCTTATGAGGAACTTTGTCGAACGCTTTTTGAAAATCGAGGTAAACTACGTCTACTGCCCTCGTGTTGTCGTACATTTTGAATACACTATTGTAAAAATCAAGTAAGTTTGAGAGGCATGAGCGTTTATTTCTGAATCCATGCTGCGAGTCTTTGATTATATCATTTTCTTCTAAGAACTTAACGATTTTGTCTCTTATGATGGATTCCATTAATTTTCCAGCAACTGATGTTAAACTGATTGGGCGATAGTTTCCGGGCTGTGACTTGCTTCCTTTTTTAAATATGGGTGTGACATTTGCTAGTTTCCATTCGCACGGTACATTTCCGGTGAGTAAAGACTTATTAAATAAGATGGAAAGTGGTTTTACTATTTCGTTCTTTGCTTCTTTTAATATGCGTGGCGAAATTTTATCAGGACCAGGAGCTTTGTTTATCTTCATGTTATTTATCGCGAGCAAAATGTCACATTCCTGAAAGGTTAATGAGCTGAGGCCAGTACCTTTGTTCTTGGTTTTCGGGATGGGTTGATTTTGCGTGTTTTCCACTGTGAAGACTGATGCAAAAAAGTTATTTAGAGTATCCGCCATAGATACTTCATTTTCTGTGTGTTCGCCATTTTCCATTTCCAACGGTCCTATGGTTGACGTCATACTTTTTTCCTTTTAACATAGCTGTAGAATTCTTTAGGGTTTGATTTGCTCATTTCGGCAATACGTACTTCAAAATTTTTCTTGCTCTGCTTAATGAGTTTAATCGTATTTCGTCTAATTCTGTCGTGATCGCGTTTGTCGTCTTCATTTTGTGTTTCTATGTGTTTTTCATATGCACGCTTTTTAGCTGCAAGGCTGTCCTTGATTTCGCGGGTCCACCATTTCGGTTTAATGTTTTGAAAAGATCGCCTATATCGCATCGGTATTGAGGATTGTATTGCCAAGTTAAGCTTACCGGTGAATTCATGCCATGCTACATTTATGTCGTTACTTTCTGAGATAACATTCCAATCGGTGTTCGTTAAGATTCTTTTTAGTTTTCTGAAGTCTGCCTTTCGATAATCAAGAACTTTTTCTTTACTTTCGACTTCGCTTGTCTTACTGATGTTAATACTGAAAGTAATCGCCCGGTGGTCACTGCTACTAAATTCGGATCCGACGTTAACGTTACTGACAAGATTTTCGCTAGTTGTTAAAATAAGATCTAGAATATTTTCGCCTCTCGTTGGATGATCCACGTGTTGGTATAAAGCACTTTCTTGGAGATTTGAATAGAGAGTGTGCCCCGAATGTATTGTAAGCGAGCCGCCCCAACTAGTAACGGGAATATTAAAATCACCGAATATTACGCTTCGTTCTGAGAACTAATTTCCAATATTTGTTCATAGAGTTCTTCGTCTATTGTATTGTTTGAGCTGGAGGTCGATAAACAAGGCCAATTACTACTTTTTGAGAATGACGATTTAGTTGAACGAAAATTACATTACTGTTTTCAGTTTCGTGTTTAGATACTACAAGGGGATGAAGGCAGGACTTTATATATAATAATACACCTCCTCCTGCTCTTCGTAGTCTTTCTGAACTTAATAAGTTATACCCCTGTATCGCAAATTCAGCCAAAAAATCTCTATTTGTCGTATGTATCCATGACTCTGAAATTCCGATGATGTCGTATTGTTCTGAATAAACTAGTTCCTCTAAATCATGAAATTTGTTACGTATACTACGGGCATTAAAGTAACAAGCTTTAATATCGGGATGGGTAGTTGGGGCTTTGCGGGAACTAAATTTTGGTGCTTTGAGTGAACGAGAACTTATATTGCGGGAACTAGAGCTTAGGTTGTTGTCGGAACCTCTACCTGCTGGGAGTTTTTTGATTTGTAGTTAGTTACCGCGTCATTTAGTAGCCTACCGAGTCGTGCAGAACCAACTGAATTTAAGTGGAGACCATCGTTTCGGAAGAGAATTGGTTGGTTATAAAAATGGTCCCATAAGTTTATATATTCAACTCCTTCTTTACAGAGATTTGCGAGACGATTGTTTGTGCTGAAGGCCTTGTTGTAGAAGCTGTTTGCCGCATTGATCCTCGGAAGAATACCAGATACGATGATTTTACTAGATTTTACTTTATATTTGTTCATCATCTTGCGATATTTAGTAAGGAGGGCCTCTGATCTGGTTTGTTTTACGTCATTTGTTCCCGCGTGAATAATGATCAGGGTAAGGAGGAGGAGGAGGAGGAGGAGGAGGAGGAGGAGGAGGAGGAAAAAGACAATAATAGAACGAACTTATGGATACTAGAGGAGGAGGAGGAGGACGTGAAAGAAAAGCAGGATTATCAGGAGGAAAATGGCAAGGAGGAAGAGAAGGAGATGGAAGAGGAGGAAGAGGAAGAAGAGGAGGAGGAGGTGGTGGTTGGATTTCTGGGGGGATTCAGCAAACCTACCAGCGATACCCTGTTACGAGGTCGAAGCTACTAGTCCGCTACGAGAGTTGGCAAATGTGTATTCGCCAACGATATTGTAAGCACCTAGTAAGCTACTAGGTCCATTGCAGCTGGTAGCAACCAGAGGGGTCTGGTGTCGCGCAACAGCCAATCATCTCCAAGCTTACATGAGGTGTGTTGGACTTACACGTGGGTTAGTTTACAAACACATTTCATTAAAGTTCATAGTCGTGGATGTATCATACCTCCATAATTGTAATAAATGATGTCTGAAGAGGTTATGTATCATTTTGGTACATCATAAAGGTTCGTTTTGCACGTCTGTCACCTGATACGAGGTAATCTATTAAAAAAATCGTTACTATAACTGAAAAACACGTCAAAATAGCCTGCTGTGAGTGTCCGTGTGGGATTCTACACGTATGCAATGATTCGTCTTGTTATCTGTCGAGGAGAAAAATTGGAGAATTTGACCAATAGCTGTGTACTTTATATAACATGACTGGGTCTGGCTTAAAGTATTTTTCACCTTTCTACTGTTTATATAGGTCTGCAAAACGAGTGTGAAAGGGTAGGCTATATGTGCAGTTTAAACCAATACACGATCGGTGGCTATACTGAACGTCTCGTTCTCATCATAAGGAGTAATTTTAACCCCTACAACAGCCGTCGGAAATTAAAAAGAACTCAAGGGGGATCTGGGAAGGCGCGAAACCCTCCCACTGAGGTTAGGTTACGTGATCAATGCCCAGGTTAAGTTAGTTAACTAGCAGGAGTTCTTACGTCCCTCCCACATAGTTGTCAAGAGAGTATTGGGCTATAATAGACGAGAACTGCGCGGTCACTACCGCCGTTATTACTTATGTTTTCTGAATTAGTTTTTGTTCAGCATAGCTATTGTCCAGTTTTAATAAACATCCGCGTAACCTTCAAAACTTATATACATATTGTCTAAATGATATAGTAATCTAATAGCGCATACACACACACCCTCCCCTTCCAGAGGTTCCCTAACCCTTTAGGAGGTTAGGTTAAGGTTGGGGTTAGTTTAATAAGCCTGCATGGGGCTCGAGGGGGAGGTTAGCTCCCTGTTAGGTTAGGTTTGGTTCGGTTAAGGTAATAATGGTCCCGGCAGGGCGGGGCAGAGCTAGGGTCTATGTATAATAGATAAGTAATCTAGGCAGAGCGGATCACTCGGCGGCTGGCGCTTGACCTGGCGAATGCGGGACGGGGCTGGGCACACTTGTTTTCGTACAATTCCGTTATTTCTCTGTTTTCTGAAACTGCCTTTTATTTCCTGGCCATGTTTTAGTGCTTTTTCTGATGGAGATACATTGTTATCAATGGAAACGGTGGCCCTATGATTTAGTGATGGAAAAAACACATTTTTGAATGGCTTTCCGGAAATAAGAATATCTCCTTCTGAAAAAGCACTAATTTCAGGCAAGGAAAAACTAGTCATTGTCGAAAATGACCGCCCAGTCCTCGTTCACTTTTACCTTTCTTGGAAATCACTAGTTTTTTACAGGTGGGGTCCAGAGGGTTAAACAAAATCTAGTGATTGCCACGAAAAACAAAGGTCAGATTCTTTCAAAACTCAACAAAATCTATCAGAATAATATAGTTACGTCTGAAAATGGAGAGGGTCACTGTAACGAATCTTTCCCATATCTTTTAACAGTTGTTAGGTTTGAGGTATTTAGGATATAAAAAAATGCGTAGGTGGCCTTAGGGAAATAGTTCTTCCACCGTGTACGAAGTTATATTTGGAAGGGAATTGCTCATAATGTCAAACATATAAAGAAATCATAATGGCAGTGTCAGAGACGTACCCACAAAGTTGAAAAGGAGAGGGGGGGTGGGGTGCAGGATAAATTTGTTGTGTGTAGCCAATGACTACTATATACTGGACTTGCTACTCAGTTTGGGCTATTTCCAGTGGAGGCCAGTTTTGCGATTCCTGACATTTTCGAACATCACTCCCATTTCCCTTCCTATGATTTATCAGTATAAATGATATACCATTATCTTCGTAAATGTTTGTTCTATAATATAATCATATAAAAAACAGTAAAATACACTAAAAAAATGCCATTAGGAGAGAGTGAAGAAATATGCATGAACTCAATATTCACTTAAACTCTTCGTCATTTAATATTTTGCGGGAAAACATTTCACATGAAACATATCAATAGAGGCGGAATTGTATTAGCTTTCCATTGATATATTTCGTTATCTGATAAATGAATTAGTACTATTCATACATTAGCGTTAACTAAATAAATAACCTCATCAATCGGGAAAATTACCCGATTGATGATATAATTGTTTTAGTTAACGCTAATTTATGCATGGTTCTAATTAATTTATCAGAAAACTAAATATACCAATGGAAAGCTAATAAAATTTCGCTTTTATTGATATGTTTCATGTAGAAAGTTTTCACGCAAAATATTAAAAGACGAAGAGTTAAGTGAATATTAATCAATCAATCATTGGGGGCATACGCCGGGGGGCGCGTCGCCTCGCCCACCCTACGACACCACTCCCGGGGTTCACCACGCGCGAGTCTCCATGCAGGCTCCTTTCCCATACCAAGCAGCTCTCGACAAGAAACATCAACTTGCCCCAGCCACGAACCTTGTGGGCACCCCCTTGGCCTCCTCCACGCCGGATTGTCTCTTACAGATACAACCCGATGGGAAGGATCGATTTCAGGGTAGCGTGCCACATGCCCATATAGCCGAAGTTGGCGTTGACGACTATGCAGGTAATAGGCCTCGATTCAGTCTCACGGTGCAGTCGCTGATTTGACACATAATCATCCCAGCGATACCCCATAATTCTGCGAAGACAACTATTACCAAAAGCATTGATTCGTCTCTTCAAGTCACTATTTAGTGTCTATGTCTCACAACCATATAGTAAGTCAGGGATCACAAACGAATTGAAGATCCGGATCTTTGTCCTCCTGCACAGGTACCGACAACGCCAAATACTCCCGCTGAGCGAGTCCATAGCACCGTGGGCTATGCCAATCCGTCGTAAGACTTCTTGACGTGACCCGCCGTCCTTATGGACTGCGCTACCAAGGTATGTAAAACTTTCCAAGATTTCAATGTCCTTGCCGCACGCATGAACAGACTGTACTGCTTCATCTAGTAAGTCTCCAAACACCTGGACCTTGGTCTTAAGCCAGGAGACCTCAAGTCCCAAAGGCTTTGCCTCCTCGTGCAGCGCCTCGAGAGCCATCACCAGGACCTCCAGGGACTCAGCAAAGATTACTGCTTCATCGGCAAAAACAAGATCAGTGATCTTGGTGTTGCCGACGGATGCTCCACAATCACTTTGATCTACAACCTTGTCCAATACCCAGTCCATACAAGCGTTGAAAAGTGATGTGGCAAGGACGCACCCTTGCCTCACTCCTGTATTAACAGGAAAGAAGCTGCATACAACTGCCCAACACTTCACAACACTCTCACTCCCAGAATACAGACCGGTTATCAAACCGGTCTAATGTGAATCTCGGTCACGATTAATATTAAGTTCATGCATATTTCTTCAGAGTCTCATAATGGCATTTCTTTAGTGTATTTCACAGGTCTTTATTTGATAATACTATAGAACAAACATTTACGAAGATAACAGTGTATCATTTATATTGATAAACCATAGTCTACTTTATTCATGAAACACTTTTTTACTTGCCGATCCGATTGATTGTTATATTTTTAGTTAACGCTAATTTATGCATGGTTCTAATTCATTTATCAGAAAACGAAATATATCAATGGAAAGCTAATGAAAATCCGCTTATATTGCTATGTTTCATGTAAAACGTTTGCTCACAAAATATTAAATGGCGAAGAGTTTAAGTGAATCGGCATGAACTCAATGTTCATGCATATTTCTTCACTCTCTCATTAGGACATGTTTTAGTGTATTTTACTGTTTTTTATTTGATGATATTATAGAACAAACATTTACGAAGATAACGGTATATCATTTATTCTGATAAAAAATAGGAAGGGAGATGGGAGTGATGTTCGAAAATGTCAGGAATCGCAAAACTGGCCTCCACTGGTCATGGGCGGGTTGGCGCGGGGCACGAGTAGCAAGTCCAGTATAGAGTAGTATTTGGTGTAGCCCATGATTTTGGGAAGCGCAGCGAGCCCGTACAGCTAAGGGGGTGTTAATGTCAATTTCATGAGCGTTTTGAGGCCATACAGAATCGGTATACGACAACAAAATTAGCATATTCTAAATTGATTGTATGTACTCAGAGTCGCTGAGTTATGATTCAGTATTTCCAATAACCTTGTACGTACTACTAAAATTCAAACGCTTACATTTCAATCAAACAACTTTACAAGTTTACAACTGTAATATACGTACTAATAATTTTAACATTCAAAATGATGATTTAAACACTGTAATAGTCTCACTTTTATTACAAACTGGTAAAGACAAGACAATCCAACATAATTTTCTTGCTGATAATTCAGTTAAAACCGTTTAAGCTGATGAACAGTTATTAGGGCAAGCAGTGGATGAAATAAGAAAATGGTATTTTTGAAATTCCACTGAGAATAGTAAATAAGTACTTGATTCAGGTATGCATTATTTAAGCTGGATTTTAAACCTGTTTTTATTGTCAGCTATTATGGAGTATGGGGAATTTAAGTAATCTGACTGAGACCAAGAGTGTCACCTAACACACTGGAATGATCCACTAGCAAAGAAGTGCAGGGCAACCAAGACAAGTGTGGATTGGAATTGCTTCAGTCCTATTGGTGGGTCCGGAAAGCTGTGGTTCAGTCTCCTCACAGAACTGCAGGATCTCATGGCGGGGTAGGTGATAATACCGCAGGATCACTGCAGACATATAGAGAATCAAGCCGATCTCTGAAGACCCTTTCCATGCGCAGCCTGTCATGTTCTATTGCCCTCAGGAATTCCATGATAGCTGAAAAAAGTTATCTTTTGGGATAGGAATGGTTTGATGTGGCAGGTTTTGGTTAGGTGCACGAAAAGTTCATTAGTAAAATGCCCAAGGTTAGGACATTATAAAAGAAAACGAGAATAGTACAAATTATTAAATTTCTTAATATTTCAATATCCAAATTACTAATTATCACTCACTTTACAACCCTATCTAAGATGTCTCTTACATTGCTTAATTAAACTAAAACACTTAAAAGCCATTTACATTGTAAGACTATTCACTATACAGTAAACCCTGGATAAACCCAACCAATTGGGGGAAGGGTCGATCGCAATATCCGATAGTTCGGTTTATAGGATGATCGGTTGTCCGTCTCATAAACCGAACAGAGTTCAGTTTATGAGGGGCCTTGTTCAGTCATACTAGTTCAAACAAAGTTAACTGTATGTACAGTACTGTAGAGTAAAATATAATTTTGTACAAGGTAGTCCAATGGAGTAGGCTACAAACAATGAGGGCTGAATGTAAACCGAGACACACGGGCCGGCCAACATGTTTGGTCGGCTCACCAATCGCCACATATGCCGAACTAAAGCTCGGTATATCAGAGGCTTGTTCGAAGGCAACACGACGTTTGGTTTAACGAGATTAGGTTTATCGAGAGTTTACTGTATTTTTTTTTTACTGTGGGTTATGCGTATGATAACACTATGTAAAGTTAGGTAGGTGGCTTATGAGTGCTAATATGGCTATAGTTAATTGTGGCTGATGTGCGAGACATTTATACCTAAACCCGATAAATTCTCACTGACTGTCTCGCTCATCCCCTATAATTAATCAACAAACTATATAAACATATGAACCAACATACTTGATCTTATCCTATGTTTTGGTTTGATTAAACAAAATGTTTATCCTGCTAGATTAGCTTTTCTTTCTCCACTTACGTACCTTATTGAGGTAGTGAGGTTAGTAACCACAGTGAGGTTAGGTTACGTAATCAACACCCAGGTAAGGCTAGTAAATATTTATGTCAGGAGATTAAAATAGGGAGTATTGGTTGAAACTGTATATTTACCAACTAGCCGCAAAGCCGCCCTCCGGGCGGACTTTTTGTCTAGCTCCTGCGGAGGGCTATTGGTGGGCCTTCGGCCCACCACCTGTGTTTGGTGGGCCTAAGGCCCACCAAACATGGACTCTCCAGATAGCCCCTTCTAACTTTCCTGAAATCATGGATGTAGAAATGTATATATTCCCCCCACCCATTCACTCACCCATTACCCATCACCCCCCACCCATTCACTCACCCATTACCCATCACCCCCCACCCATTCACTCACCCATTACCCATCACCCCCCACCCATTCACTCACCCATTACCCATCACCACACACCCATTCACTCACCAATTACCCATCACCCCCCACCTATTCCCTCACCCCCAACCCATCACCCCCCACCCATTCACTCACCCATCACCCCACACCCATTACCCATCACCCCACCCATTCATTCACCCATTACTCATCACCCTACATCAAGGCTTCCTCAATTCTCGCAACCTACTTTTGTTTTCACAATTCTCGCTAATAGGCTGCTAAAAAAAAAGAAAAAAATAGTGATCGGATCATCTCATAAGTGGGTTTATGACCTTCCCCTGGTCAACCTGATTCCAAAAATGTGCCATATGAGGTGTTTGCGCCACGGGGGCGGAACCTATACCACACACACACACACAGACAGACAGACAGACACACTTTCGCTTATATTATTATAGATAATTATTAGAAGTTGAAATACTTATTATTATGGATAGATAAAACTATAAACCATAAACTAACTCTTTTTTTCAATTAATAATGAAAATTAACGGGAGATAACAGGTTCTCATCATCTAAAAAAACAATTAATAAGGTACATAAGTGGAGAAAGAAAAGCTAATCTACCCGGATTAAATTTTGTTTAATCAAACCAAGACATATAAATAGCTAAAGACCACTTAAAGGTTTACCTTGATGAGACCGAACAATCAAGGAATAATGGTTAGTTTTCTGGATTCAGCCTTATACCTAAGAATCCAATCAAGGGGAGGAACTAACCTAACCACACACCACCACCACATCTGCTGCCCACCACACACCACCACACCTTCTGCCCCCCCCCCCCACCACCACCAAAACTGCCTGGCATCTGCTGCCCCCCCACACCACCACCACAACTGCCTGGCATCTGCTGCCCCCCAATACCACCACCACAACTGCCTGGCATCTGCTGCCCCCCCCCCCACACTACCACCACAACTGCCTGGCATCTGCTGACCCCCCACACCACCACCACAACTGCCTGGCATCTGCTGCCCCACCCATACCATCACCACAGCTGCCTGGCATCTGCTGCCCCCCCCTATACCACCACCACAACTGCCTGGCATCTGCTGCCCCCCCCATACCACCTCCACAACTGCCCGGGATCTGCTGCCCCCCACACCCCCACCACCACAACTGCCTGGCATCTGGCCCGCCCCCCACCCACCACCACCACAACTGCCTGACATCTGCTGCCCCCCCCCCATACCACCACCAAAAACTGCCTGGCAAACTGCTGCCCCCCACACCACCACCACCACCACAACTGCCGGCATCTGCTGCCCCCCACACCACCACCACCACACTCCTGGCATCTGCTGCCCCCCACACCCCACCACCACAACTGCCTAGCATCTGCCTGCCCCCCCCCCACACCCACCCCACAACTGCCGGCATCTGCTGCCCACCACACACCACCACTACAACTACCTGCATCTGCTGCCCTCCACACACCACCACTACAACTGCCTGGCATCTGCTGCCCCCCCCCACCACCACCCAACTGCTGGCATTGCTGCCCCCCCACACCACCACCACAACTGCCGCATCCCTCTTCCCCCCCACACCACCACCACAACTGCCTGGCATCTGCTGCACCCCCACCCCACCCCCCACAACTGCCTGGCATCTGCTGCCCCCCCACCCCACCACCACAACTGCCTGGTATCTGCTGCCCCCCCACAAACCAACCCCCACTACAACTGCCTGGCATCTGCTGCCCCACACACACCACCTACAACTGCCTGGCATCTGCTGCCACCCCACACACCACCACCACAACTGCCTGGCATCTTCTGCCCCCCCACACCACCACCACATTGGGCCTGGGATCTGCTTCCCCCCCCACCACCACCACAACTGCCTGGCATCTGCTGCCCCCCCCACACACCACCACTGCAACTGCCTGGCATCTGTTGCCCCCCACACCACCACCACAACTGCCTGGGCCCTCTGTCCCCCCCCACGCCACCACTACAACTGCCTATTTTCTGCTGCCCCCACACACCACCACTACAACTGCCTGGTATCTGTGCCCCCCACACCAACCACCCACAACTGCCTGGTATCTGCTTTCCCCCCACCACACCACACACAACTGCCTGGCTCTGCTTCCCCCCCACCACCACCACACAACTGCATGGCATCTGCTGCCCCCCACACACCACCACTACAACTGCTTGGCATCTGCTGCCCCCCCACACACCACCACAACTACCTGGTATCTGCTGCCCCCACACCACCACCACAACTGCCTGGGATCTGCCGCCCCCCACTACACCCCACAACTGCCTGGCATTTGCTGCCCCCCACACACCACCACTACAACTGCCTGGCTTTGCTGCCCCCCACACACCACCCCTACAACTGCCTGACATCTGGGTTTTCCCCCCACACACCACCACAAATGCCTGGCATTTTCTGCCCCCACACACCACCACGTACACACAATGGACATCTGCTGCCCCCCACACACCACCAAAACTGCCTGCATCTGCCTGCCGCCCACACAACCCACCACTACAGCTGCCCTGCCCTCTGCTGTCTCCCCCACACCACCACTACAACTGCCTGCATCTGCCCCCCCACCCACCACCACAACTGCCTGGCATCGCTGCCCCCCCCCCCCCCCCACACCACTAAACTACCCCGGTATCTGCTGCCCCCCACAACCACCACCACAACTGCCTGGCATCTGCTGACACCCACACACCACCACCACAACTGCCTGGGATCTCTGCCCCCCACACCCCCACCACAACTGCTTGGGATCTTCTCTCCCCCACCACCCACCACACAACTGCCTGGCATCTGCTGCCACCCCCCCCACCACCACCAACACAACTGCCTGGCATCTGCTGCCCCCACACCACTACACCACCACAACTGCCTGGCTCTGCTGCCCCCACACCACCACCACCACAAATGCCTGGCATCTGCTGCCCCCCACACCACCACCACCATAAACTGCCTAGCATCTGCTGCCCCCTCCACACCCCACCACACTGCCTGGCATCTGCTGCCCCCCCCACCACCACCACAACTGCCTGGCATCTGCTTCCCCCCCACCCCCACCACCACAACTGCCTGGCATCTGCTTGCACCCCCACACCACCCAACCCAACTGCCTGGCATCTGCTGGCCCCCCACACCACCACCACAACTGCCTTGGTATCTGCTGCCCCCCGCACCACCACCACTACAACTGCCTGCATCTGCTGCCCCCCACACACTCCCCCTACAACTGCCTGTCATCTGCTGCCACCCCACACACCACCACCACAACTGCCTGGCATTGCGGCCCCCCCCACACCACCACCACAATTGCCTGGCATCTGCTTCCCCCCCACAACCACCACCACAACTGCCTGGCATCTGCTGCCCCCCCAGACACCACCACTGCAACTGCCTTGGCATCTGTTGGCCCCCCACACCACCACCACAACTGCCCCGGCATCTGCTTCCCCCCCCACACCACCACTACAACTGCCTAGGATCTGCTGCCCCTCACACACCACCACTACAAACTGCCTGGTATCTGCTGCCCCCCCCCCACACAACCACCACAACTGCCTGTATCTGCTGCCCCCTACACACCACCACTACAACTGCCTGGCATCTGCTTCCCCCCCAACACCACCACAACTGCCTGGCATCTGCTGCCCCCCACACACCCCCACCCAAAAACTGCTTTGGCATCTGCTGCCCCCCACACCACCACCACAACTGCCTGGCATCTGCTGCACCCCCACACCACCAACACAACTTTCCTGGCTTGCCTGCCCCCCCCACACCACCACCACAACCCGCCCCGGTATCTGCTGCCCCCCACACCACCCCCCACTACCCAACTGCCTGCATCTGCTGCCCCCACACACTCCCACTACAACTGCCTTGTCATCTGCCCGCCACCCACATACCACCACCACAACTGCCTGGCATCTGCTGCCCCCCCACACCACCACCACAATTGCCTGGCATCTGCTTCCACCCCACACCACCACCACAACTGCCTGGCATCTGCTGCCCCCCACACACCACCACTGCAACTGCCCGGCATCTGTTGCCCCCCCACACCACCACCACAACTGCCTGGCATCTGCTTTCCCCCCCACACCACCCCTACAACTGCCTAGTATCTGCTGCCCCTCCCCACACCCCCACTACAACTGCCTGGTATCTTTCTGCCCCCCACAAACACCCACCACAACTGCCTGGACTGCTGCCCCCCACACACCACCACTACAACTGCCTGGCATCTGCTTCCCCCCCACACCACCACCACAACTGCCTGGCATCTTGCTGCCCCCCACACACCACCACTACAAATGCTTGGCATCTCTGCCCCCCCCACCCCCACCACCACAACTGCCTGGTATCTGCCCGCCCCCCCACACCACCACCACAAATGCCTGGTATCTGCTGCCCCACTACAACCACCACAACTGCCTGGCATTTGCTGCCCCCACACACCCCCACCTACAACTGCCTGGCATTTGCTGCCCCCCACACACCACCACTACAACTGCCTGACATCTGCTGCCCCCCACACACCCCCCACAACTGCCTGGCATTTGCTGCCCCCCACACACCACCACCACAACTGCTTGCATCTTCTGCCCCCCACACCACCACCACCACAACTGCCTTTGGGACTGCTGCCCCCCCCATACCCCCACCACAACTGCCTGGCATCTGCTGCCCCCCACACCCCTACCACCACACAATGGCCCCCTGTGCATCTGCTGCCCCCCACACACCACCACCACAACTGCCTGGCATCTACTGCCCCCCACACCAAACCCCCACCCTAACTGCCTAGCATCTGTTGCCCCCCTCCACACCACCACCACAACTGTCTGGCCTCTAGGCCCCCCACACACCACCACCACAACTGCCTGGCATCTCCCGCCCTCCACACACCACCCAACAACTGCTTGGGATCTGCTGCCCCCCACACACCACCAATACACTGCCTGCATCTGCTGCCCCCCACACACCACCACTACAATTCCTGGCATCGCTGCCCCCCACACACCACCACCACAAATGCTTGGCAACTCTGCCCCACACACACCCCCACCACAACTGCCTGGCATCTGCTGCCCCCACACCACCAATACAACCCGCCTTGGCTCTGCTGCCCCCACACACCACCACCACAACTGCCCTGCCATCTGCTGCCCCCACACACCACCACCACAAAAGGCCTGGCATCTGCTGCCCCCCAACCCCCACCACCTGCTGGCCACCGACCACCCATTGCTACCACAGCACATCGTGTCCCCCCCACACACCACTTTCCATCAACCTTGGAAAAACCACTTATATAACATCGCGCCAGCGAACCCCACACAGCGCCACTGAGTAAGCTCATTCCACTCCTCTTCACTTATTTCGGTTATTATTACATGTCCTTACTCTTGCACATATAAATGATCACAAAGTAGTATTCACCATCAGAACTTACCTATATAAGTGCTAGATTTATGAAATCAGCTACAGGAGACGGTGTTCCTTCCCGTAACCATCTCTGGTAAATTTGCTGGCCGCTACTAGACACAGGGAGCACTCATAGGTTACCAGGAGATTTGCAATATCGTAAGTGTTTGCTGAATAGGATCTTGCCATGTGGGCGAAAGTACGAGGAAATTTACCAGAGTTTTACCTAGTAAATGGTTTGCTGAATCCACCCCTTAGTTTATGTCCCTTAGTATTGTCATCTCTCTTTCTCTCTCTCACTCGGGAATTCAGCTTAATTTTCTTTCTTTATCTCATTCTCTCTAATCTCTTACAGTCCATTGATGTGCTGTATCTCTTATGTCTCTTATCTTACTATCTTTAATCTTATTCCTCTTGTGTACCTGTTATCTGAAGAATGATCATAAACATTAAGAGCATTTATGAGTAAAAGTTCTTAAGTCTAATGTTAAGCTTATGAGTAAATATTTTAATATAAGCAAACTCAAAATTGCCCTAAGCTATGGAAATAAAATTGCGTATCAGATTTTTTTCTGATTTAAATATTTTTTTTTTTTTTACCTAATTATGTTTTTTTGCAAGAACCTCATTATTTTCTTTTTTTCTTTCCTTCTTTCCTTTCTTCCTTCATTCAGGGGGAAAGAGAGTGAGAGAGAGAGAGAGAGAGATAGAGAGAGAGAGAGAGAGGGGAGAGAGAGAGAGGGGAGAGAGAGAGAGAGAGAGAGAGAGAGAGAGAGAGAGAGGAGAGAGAGAAGAAAAGAGAGAGAAGAGAGGAGAGAGAGAGAGAGAGAGTTACTTACTTACTATTTAGTAATTATCTTACAAGGCATAGCTTTTGGATAGATGTCCCCGAGACAGGGGACATCTTTGCTTCTGCCACTTAATGCATTCATCAACCTCCTTACCAATTGTAGCCCCATGTCAACCATGATGAAAGTTGTTTAAATAAAAATAAAAAAAATAAAAAAAGAAGAGGAGAGAGAGAGAGAGAGAGAGAGGAGAGAGAGAAAAGAGAGAGAGAGAGAGAGAAAAGAGATAGAGAGAGAGAGAGAGAGAAAAGAGAGAGAGAGAGAGAGAGAGAGAGGAGAGAGAGAGGAGAGAGAGAACATAAGAACATAAGAACATAAGAAATAAGGAAGCTACAGGAGGCCGCGAGGCCTACACGTGGTAGTTCCTGTCACCTAACACTACCTACATCCACCTTTCATCCCCATCCATGAACCTATCTAGCTCCCTTTAAAGCCCCCCAATGACTCAGCACTAACTAACTGTCTACTGAAACCATTCCCTTTTCATTCACCACCCTATTTGTGAACCAGTTTTTCCCTTTATTCCTTTCTAAATCTACGCTTTTCCAGCTTGAATCCGTTACTTCTTTTTCTACCCTGGTTTTAAAAGCCGTAAGAACTTTTCCTACCTCTCCTTTATTAAATCCCTTTACCACTTCAAACTTCTATCAGATCACCCCTTACTCTGCGTCTCTCGAGTGAGTGTAATTTTAATAACTTCAATCTCCTCTCATAACTAAAGTTACGCAGCCCTTGTATCATTTTGGTCATCCTTCTCTGCACTTTTTCTATCAACACTATATCCATCCTGTAATATGGAGACCAAAACTGAACTGCATAGTCTAGGTGAGGCCTGACTAGAGCCAGATAAAGCTTTAGAATAACTTCCGCACTTCTACTTTTAACACTTCTGGTAATGAATCCTAATACTCTATTAGCTCTATTTCTGGCCTCAATACATTGTTTCCTAGGTCGGAGGTCTGGGCTCACCCTCACTCCAAGATCTTTTTCACCTTCTGATCTTTTCAGCGATACATTGCTTATGGTGTATCTATTACCAGGGTTTTTTCTATCAACATTCATAACGCTACATTTATCGATATTAAATTCCATCTGCAATCTGACTGCCCACTCGTTAAGTTTATTTAAGTCTCCCTGCAATATGCTTACGTCAGACTGTGATCCAATAATCCTACCTAATTTAGTATCATCAGCAAACTTGCTGATATCACTGCTAATCCCACTATCCAAGTCGTTGATTTAAATAAAAAATAGTAATGGGCCCAAAACAGACCCTTGTGGAACTCCACTTGTCACCAGTCCCCATTCAGATTTGAAACCATTAATTGTAACCCGTTGTTGCCTATTATTTAGCCAAGCTCTGATCCAATGAAGAACCTTCCCATCTATACCATGAGCCCTAACCTTATTTAAGAGTCGCTCGTGTGGTACTTTGTCAAATGCCTTACTAAAGTCCAGATGTATAATATCATAATCCTTATCATTATCTGCCGTCTCATAAACTTTCCTATAAAAACTCAATAAATTGGTGAGACATGACCTACCCTAGGTGAATCCATGTTGTGAATCATTGCTCAAACTATGTTTATCTAAGTGCTCTGTAATGTTTTTTGCAATAATAGATTCCAGTAATTTACCCACCACTGATGTTAGACTTACGGGTCGATAATTTGACTTAAGTCCACTGTCTCCCTTCTTAAATTTGGGAACAACATTTCCTTCCTTCACAATAATTGGCACAGTCGGGGGCCCTATCCTCACCGATTTTCTAAAAATGTGCACTACGACCCACTAACAACCCTCCTTGCATTCTTATACCCTGGGATACACTAATCTGGTCCTAGGCTATTTAATTTTTTTTTCATTTTTTATATACCCCTCCTCCACCATTTCCTAGGTATCACAATATTCTTTGAGTTCTCCTCATCCTTTCCTTTAACATCTGTTCACTATCACGTACGTCTTTGTAATCCTCCTCCGTAAAAACACTTAAGAAATAATCATTTAGAGTCCCTACACATATCCTCATCACGTATTTAAGACCTCACTCCTGTCCTGACCTTACGGCCCAACTAATTCCCTTGTCTTTGTTTTATAACCTGGATACAACCCCTTTGGGTCCCTTTTTCGCCTGTTTCTGCTACTTTAATCTCATAATTTGTTCTTAGCAACTCGAGTTAATTTCTTCAACTGTCCTACAATCACGTTATACTGTTTTTTTTTTACCATGACTTCTTTGAACCTAAATTAACATGTTCCTTTATTACTCTAATTTGTATTTTAACTTGGTTGGTCATCCCATTTTGGATCACTCTTCCTGGGACCGTATTTCCCTATAAGGAAAATATTTCTTTTTTCTGTCCGTCAATTATATTCCTTCAAATGAGGTATAATCCTCTTCAGCCTCGACGCTCACTTCCCTTTCTAACTCTCTAAACTACCTTCTCGCCCTGAACCTCACGTCCCTGTCTAACCGACTCTAATTTTTTTTTTTTTTTTTTTTTTTTTTTTTTTTTTTTTTTTTTTTTTTTTTTTTGGTTTTTTTTTTTTTTGTTATTTTTTGGTTGTTGTTGTTTTTTTTTTTTTTTTTTGGGTTTTTTGTTTTTATCTAATCAATCCATGGAACTCACTACCAACATCTGACCGCTGCCAATTACCTCCAAGTGCCTTCCTAATATCCTCAAATAATTGGCCTATCCTTTTCTGTCGCGCCCTGTCCTGGGAAAAATGTCTTCTCTTCCATCCCATACCTCTTATTAATAACCTACAGGTGTCTTCTTAATCCCCATAATTGGCCTTTCTGAAATTAGGTTATTCGCTGCCTATGCCACTTAATTTTCCAACTTCCCCATTTTAGCTAAATCTGATCTCATAATGTCGCTTTATCTTATTCCCCCCTACCTCCACCTTTGTAACTAAATCGTCTCTATTTGTCAGCCATAGATCTAGAATATTATCTCCTTTAGTAAACTCCTTGATTGCTTGACTTACGAAGTTATCCTGGTTATTTAACAATCATCTGCAATCGCTGTCACCTATGATTTAAATCCCAGTCTATATCCCTAAGAATTAAAATCTCCCCCACGCATAATCGATATATCTTCAAGGCCTTGTGTATTTTCTTCCCATATAGGACTGAATCCTCTTTACAAAGGTTTGGAGGCCTATTCACTACCACCAACCATTTTCCTCATTTTCCCTCCGTAACCTCTACCCATATAAACTCTATGGCTTGTCATCTGTTTTTTATAAACATTGTTAGCACAACACTGCATGCTCTCTTGCATAAAGCGCACTCTCCTCCTCGTCTGCCTAACTCTGTCCTTGGTGAACATAACTTTATACCCCCCAGCTATATCGACTTCCGTAGTCGAATACCTTTCCTTGATATATCCAACCATGTTTATTGTAATGCCTATTTCTCAAAATCCTCTACACTATTAATTCCTCTCAGGAAATCCCTATCTTTATTTAAATACTCCTACAGTTTGTATAGTAAACCTCAAGCAACTCCTCTTTTTTTTGTTAATTTTCCCCTTTTATCTTAACTAAACCCCTCCTCTCTCTCTCTTCTTACGAATCCATTTAGGTCCCGGCCTTCTGAAACTCCTCCTAGTGTCGCAGGTTTCCTTACCCACGACCTCCGTGTCTAAACCCCGGTTCTCATCTATAAAAAAACCTGCATGGCATCTTACCTCCCTTTCAAGATTCAGACAGATCGAACTCCTTTCTCCTCCGGAAAAGTGCACCCCGTCCCTGCCGTAGAGGTGGTTATGCCCGAAAAGAGGTCCCATCTGTCACAAAGGCCCGAACCATTGGCCTTGCAATGAAGTGCCAGTCCGGCAAGTATCACAGCAATAGAATAGCCCTGAGTGACAACATGTCGTCAACAAAGCGTCTTGGAAGACACCACACACAGTACAGGGACCCCACCCTGTGCCCCTAACTTACCTACAGCTTCCTTGAACCAGCCGTAGGCAATTCCTCACTTCCTTACACACTCAAACATCATTCCCCCACGCTTCAGGCAGTACGATGGGCTTTTTTCCCTTGGTCCGCCATGCACTCAACTTCTTGTCACTAACATAACCTAGATCCTTCCCTGGGTAAACTCCGCGACTGTCATGCGCATATCCCTTCTCTGTCCCACAGAACTTGCTGTTCAAGATGCCTAACCTGATGTCACCAATAACCAGATTTACCTTCGAGTACTGATGTATCGTCTACCTTCCTAACCTCCGTATACCCGTATATCGGGGCTCTTGTTGCAGCCCCGAGAGTACCTGAAATTAGTTCGTGGCACACAAATGGTCCATGTTTACCTTTTTTTTCTCTTCTCCTTCTGGCCGGCTCCATGATCAACGACCTTTCCAAAACCAATCCCTGGTGAACTTACTAGGAACCTTAGTAGTCGCTTGAAGTCCATCTCGCTCTGGTACCTATAGGCACATCACTCGCATGTCCCCTCCACTCGCTCCAACTTGGGACCTTTACCCTCCACACTTAAGAGAACGTATCTCTATTTCCCTTTCCTTCCTGCTTCTTCACAACGTGTTTTCATCGTTCACCTCACTTGCAAAGCTCCTTTTCAGGTCTTCGATCGCCTCCAGAATAGTCTTAAGCGCCCTCACCACACCCTTCCCTACACTCTCCCTCGCCCTTCTACCTCCCTTAACCTCAGCCTCCTTCACTCCTACAACACTCCACTCTCCAATCCCAGCCCCAACCACAACACCACTTCAACTCTCCGCCTCCACAACCTCCACATCACAGACGTAAGCCATTCTAGAATTCCTAGAGCTAAACAAGGACAACCTCACTCCACGGAGACGTCAGGTCGACTGTATGAGAGAGAGAGAGATAGAGAGAGAGAGAGAGAGAGAGAGAGAGAAGAGAGAGAGAGAGAGAGGCGAGAGAGAGAGAGAGAGAGAGAAGAGAGAGAGAGAGAGAGAGTAGAGAGGAGAGAGGAGAGAGAAGAGAGAGAGAGAGAGAGAGAGAGAGGAGAGAGAGAGAGAGAGAGAGAGAGAGAGGAGGAGAGAGAGAGAGAGAGAGAGAGAGAGTAGAGAAGAGAGAGAGAGATAAAGAGAGAGAGAGGAGAGAGAGAGAGAGAGAGAGAGAGAGAGAGAGAGAGAGAGAATATTTCTGTGAATTGGATATGGGAAGGGGGGTGGAGGGGTACTAGGATGGAAGAGATAAAGACTTGTGAGATGGAGGGAGAGGAGGGAGGGGAAGGAGAGAGAGAAGGAAGTATTTATAACGAAGCCCGACGGAATCTCATTGTGTCTGTGTAGTGACATTATTTGTCCTTTAGAGAGAGAGAGAGAGAGAGAGAGAGAGAGAGAGGGAGGAGAGAGGAGAGAAAGAAGAAGAGAGAGAGAAGAAGGAGAGAGAGAGAGAGAGATAGAGAGAGAGAGAGAGAGAGAGAGGAGAGAGAGAGAGAGAGAGAGAGAGAGAGATAGAGAGAGAGAGGAGAGAGAGATCAGAACAAATCAAACGTTTATGTGAATAATGCACTTATACACAAACATATATAATTAAGGGTACAAAAATAGACGAAGGGATTTCTCACGCCCCCATGCAGGTTGCATGGGAAGGATTGGCCATGATTATGAAGTTATATAGTACAATGGTTAATTCATTCAGATATCATATACGAAAGACTATGTTACGTTACATATGTATTAGTCCTTTTGGAGGCAATTATTGGCAAGTTTGGGTGAACTGTTTTTTTTTGACATCGGATAAGGTTCATGGTTGTTGATTATAGTGCCGGCAGGAGCCCAGCATAGGAGGCATTGGAACAGCTCTTGGCGTCTAAAAAAATCTCTAAAAAAATTTCATTTCTGGACATTCCATTAATAATGGCGGAGTGTGTGCTTCTCCTTAGTTTCTCTTTCGGTTTTAAATTACAAACAGGTTTACATTTTTTTTCCATATTGAGGGTCACTGGCCATCTACCCGGTCCCACATGTACTTTTATACCCTAACCTTAGCCTACTATAACGCACCTTGCTGGCGCCTAGTAATTAGTCCCATTTTGTATGTAGTGGGTTGCCCCTTTTGTTAAGAATCCTATATGTAGTGTAATAAACAGACTGACCGAGCATAGCTGTCAATATGTCTCTTATTGTAGTTTCCATTTTCGCGCAACAAACATTTCAGTTTTAGACGGCTAAGGGACAGGAGGGAGCAGAAACCCAACCCATCCATAGTCGTAGCACTGTTGGCGAGTTCATCTGCAAACGCTCGTTACCCGCTTATCCCACCGTGTCATGGATGGGGCCATATAATGTTCAACACCGAGCTCTTTCCTGACACGTTTATCTTATGTACCACAAGTTTAATAATTATGTTCACGAGGAACGGTGTTAAGAAGGTTCTGGATATTATCGACTGTAGGCAGTCCGTGCTGTCAGAGGCAATGATGACGTCTTTCCGTTCTCCTCCTCCGGCCTCGCTCTCGCTTGACTGCTGCCAGAGGGCCGTTGCTTATCCCAGAAGCTCCCGCTTGGGTCGAGGAGCAGCAGTCCATCAGACTTCCGGATATATAGCAACCCGGTGTTCCCCCCCGGCTTTCTCCCTTGTAGTACCGACCCCCCCCCCCGACCCCCGGTCACGCCCCCGCAGCACGGCCCGTCTCATGCAGGCGACTGCCCGTCGGTGTACAGGATATTGGGAAAATCAGTGAGTCAGATGCAATGCTACACAGGAAGGTGTCCTGCCTCATCAGCTCACCATGGTACATTACACTTCTTAACCCGTGATGGCAGAATAGGACACATTGAAAAACTGGCGTTCCAGGGGGGAGATCAACTGGTTTTGTGGCTCCCTATCATCCATGTATTTCTCAAAATTAAGTGAACATCAGAGGCAATTTTCCTGACTGGAGCGCCAAGCATTACACTTTTCTGTTCCAACTTAGGATTGAAAGAGCCTCATATACCTACCATCATCATATATTTAGCGATCTCACTTCATAATTTTGGAGGCTGCCATTTGCTGTACTCATATATGTGTGAAGGTTGGAATCCTTCTCGCTGCTTGGCCTATCCTGCTGTATTGATCTTGGGCACCCCTTTTAAAAAATTATCCTAATTGCTGTATTTTGAATGACTTCAAGTGCTTTTAGATTTTCTTTTCTTAAGACGTGTTAGGGTGCAGAGTTTGTAGTCTATGACTGATCTGATTAAGGAAACACATAGTCTCCGTTAAGGATGGGACCGACGACTCCAAACTTCTCCCCATGCAACCTTCCTTATCACAACGCTATTCCGAAGGCTGACAGATTTTGCTTCAGAGTCTGGTGACTTTTTCCCGTTTTGTCCTTGTGTTGCAATCCCAGCAAGTAACACACAAAGACACCCATATACTTTTAGGTGGAGACTTCTTCTAGAATTTGTTTCCCTTGTAGTTTTTTAAAAAAAAGGCAAGTATTATTCCCGATGCCGTTTAAAAAAAAAAACAACAAAAAACAGCACCTTTGCTTTTTTTCCCTGGTGATATGATGAGGCCGATGGAGTTGAAACACAATCTCCCCCAGTGTTCGCAAAACGCGGTTTTTATGTATGTTTGTGAGTCAGCTTGTACACTATGTCATCAGCAGAAAAACAGTAATAACAACCCCATCAAATTTGAAAGAAAGAATCAATGTATTCATAAGTGCGTTGAAAGAGGCATTGGCGAGAGAACAACACCCCTTGGTGTTTTCCTAATTCCATGTGTTCCCACCTTGAGTAAGCCCCTCAAAGTAGACCTCGAACGTGTCTGTCTGTTAGGTAGTCTTTACTATTTCTGATGATGGTCCCGAGGAGGTCATAATTATTTAATAGTTGGGTATTAAGATGACATTGGGGTTAGACTCTACTATCAAGGCCCCTTCAAATCAATAAAACATTAAATCGTTTCCCTTATGTATGCCAGCAAGGACTCTATGAAATTGCAATTTTGTGTGCTCCTGCCAGGAATGAAGCCATACAAATTACTGGAGAGCTGGGGTTTGATATTATTGGTAGAACATTAAAGGACTATTCTTTTCAAAGCATTTTGCAAGCACAGACAAGGAGGTGAGAGATTTGGTCTAAGGACCCTGGGTTTCCTGGTTTTGGGGGAATAGGGACATAACTAAGCTTTTTTTTCCAGGGTGTTGCTGAGGGTGTCCCACGCTCCATATCATGGTGTAGAGTGTCAACAAAACAGGATTGCCATCAAATCAGTCGTAAGAAACGAATACCACTCGTAGGTGAACGACACCATCCATGCCGGGGGCACTAGAGCTTGACCTTTTTCTAGGCTCCTGACGAGCTCTTTTTATTTCGGTGATGTGCATGTTATCGGAGACATATAGGGTTTCGAGTAAAGCATGCTTCAAATCAAAAATCCTCCCGCAAATACGATTCCTGGCGTTGGTGGTGTGAGGAGCACTTCGCACCTGCAGGGGGCAACGAGTCATAGCTGGAGGAGTCCCGCCCACTCCTTCATGATTTTGTTGCTCCTCTCGGATGGGTCAGGGTGGTGAGGGCGAATGGTGCTTTTCCTTTATTCCTTCCCGTGTACATTTTGATCTTCCTCCTTTTTCCCTTGGACAACTTCAGCAAGTGGCGTTCGGTGATCACATATGGATTGTAGAAAAGGCGTGTCCAGTATTTTTCTCTTGCTTTCCTTTTGACATCTTGCACTGTGATGCCCCCACGCCGCTTAGTATCGTCAGGTTATTATTAGTGGGCTGTTTTGCCATTATGCTAAATTTTCTTGTATTGTCTGTCAATCAATCCGCTGAACGGCCCTTCATCACTTTTATAACCATCTCTTAATTTCATTCACTCATTGTGTTCCTCTTTTCCATGCCTTACTGTCATATTAATTTTACTCTCCAGTTGGGTGTAGTATGTCCTGTATTGAACTCTACTGTCGATGAGGCGGTGTAGATGTTTTATCCAATTATTATTTGTTTCCCTAATGCGTTGGGCTCATGTTTCTTTCGGAACACACACAAGTCTCTTTCTGTTCTCGGGCATAACTGGTTCCTTCTCCCTTACTACTGGTATCAGGGAAAGGAGGTCCCCCTCCATAACCAAAACAACCAGAAGTGGTTCGGATGGTCAACGTGTCCCACCAACAACCACCTCAACAGTTGATTAACGGAGTGCAGGGTCAATTGAATCAAGAATACGAGATATAATCACAAGCTTGTTCCCCTTTTGTTAATGTGTTGGCTCAGTCCATTGAGAATATATTTCAGGGGGAAACATCTTGGTTGTTTTCCATGCAAGAGCAAGCTTTCTCCTTCTAGCTTTCTAAGCTTTATCCCATTTTGTTGGAGCGCCCCAGAGATTATCTCCCAACTTAATATGGTAGGAATTCAGAATCACCTAAATCACCCCCATCAAAAGGCTTGGGTAAACCATCAGGCGAGTTCATATAATGGCTGAAAGTCAAACAATGTTATGCTGTTACATAACCATTTATGATTTTAATAACAGTTAGATTTTCCCCATTTATATTCCTAATATATTGATTGATTGTGCCCTTTGACTGTTATCGCACACCCCACCAAAGAAGACGTGTTCACTCAGTCAGCTTGGATGTTAGTCCTTCCGACATACAGAGCCGACCTCTGTAGCCGCGACGATGTGCGGCGGGCTCTGTATGCTGTCCTCACGGTGGAAGAGCTTAAACCTCTGATCTGTATATTACACCTGGTCGACAAAAAAAAATCGGGATTATGGTTCTCTGGAATAAAATGAGCTGATTAATAGGTAAATCGACGACCCTGCAGAACTCGAATCTGTCTGTTCAATTACTCTCTCACGTCCATTTTTTTGTGAGAAACAGAGGCAATTCATTCATGAAAAAATAATGTGTAAAATAAATCAGCAGTAATAGTTTCACCAATGTTTTTCATTTAAACTCATTAATATCTTTTCTTTTCTCAGCCTAAAAAAATTTAAGGGCAGGGCAGTGTTTTTGAGTCAAGTGGTGGTTTGTGCAGTGAGCAGGGGGAGGGTGTGCGCGCTTCGTATTGGCGAGGGGTTAGCAGGGCTGTGTAGTACATTTTTACCTACTGATCGTACAGCTATTGACATATGCTTAAACATTTTTATTTTTCTTTGCAGATAGATGTGTTTTGATTTAGTGGAGTCCTAATTTTAGTTGGTTTACCGTATATAGTACCTTGTACCGGCTGTGATGGAGCGCCGTAACTGTGTGAATGCATCGAACAGTTTTTGTTTACATATGTGGAATTTTTACCCCTGAAGTTTAAAGAAACCTCTTACAAAGAATGTTAAAGCAGCTTATCTGCATTACTTCAAGTGCCGTATAGGTGATCAAGATAAGAAGTGGGCCCCTCACGTAGCATGCAACCCCTGTGTGAACCACTTGAATGAATGGATGCGTGTCAAACGGCCATCAGGCATGGCATTCGGCATCCCAATGGTTTGGCTTGAACAAAAGGATCACAGTACTGACTGCTACTTCTGCCTCACTAACATCAAAGGATATTCAGTAAAAACGCCAGCTAAAATCAGGTATCCTGACGTACCTTCTGCCATCAGGCCTGTGCCACATGGTCCTGATCTCCCAGTTCCAAATTTTCCAATTGCAAGTGCTATAAGTGAATCAGATTCGAACGAGGAGGATAATCCCATGGATACAGACTTTCAAGAAATGGCAGACAACAGAGAGCCCAAATTCATCAGTCAGGAAATGTTACATGACCTTGCTAGGGACATAGATCTACCCAAGGAGAAAAGTGAAGTCCTTGGATCTCGTCTCAAGGAATGGAATTTGCTACAAGAAGGAGTTCTCATCACCACGTTTCGTCGTAATCTTAAAGAACTTTCAAGCTTCTTCAAGATGGAACACAAGCTCTGTTACTGCTTTGATGTTGACACACTCATGGAACAACTTTGTAAGTCTCACACTTATGATAAGAGTGAGTGGCGGCTGTTCATAGATTCAGGAAAAAACACGCTAAAGGCCGTTCTTCTGCATAAAGGAAATAAGCTTCCGAGTGTTCCAATTGCGCATGGCCATGAAATGAGTGAAACTTATGTAACTATGAAGACTTTGTTATCTGCTGTTAAATATGAAGAACATCAGTGGAATCTGTGTGGGGACTTGAAGGTAATCTCCTTGCTTCTAGGACTCCTGTTAGGTTACACTAAGCACATGTGTTTTCTTTGTTTGTGGGACTCTAGAGCGGACAGCAAACATTACAAACAAAAGGAATGGCCAGCACGACCGAAAGACTCACCTGGCAGGTTCAACTGTATGTACAAACCTCTTGTTGACAGTGAAAAGGTGTACTTACCTCCATTGCATCTGAAACTTGGGTTAATGAAAAATTTTGTGATGGCCATGGATCAAAATGGTGCTGGCTTTCAGTATTTGTTAGCAAAGTTTGAACGCACTGTATCTGAAGCCAAAGTAAAGGCAGGTGTTTTCAATGGCCCTCAAATTCGTCAACTATTCAATGATGATGACTTTGTAAAGAGCCTAACTGCCCTGGAAAAAACTGTTTGGAAGAGCTTTTTGGCTGTTATAAAGAACTACCTAGGTAATGTTCGAGCATTGAGTTATGAGGAACTTGTAAATGACATGTTGAAGAGTTACCATGCGCTTGGGGCTCGGATGTCACTCAAAATCCACTTTTTCCATTCACATCTTGATCTCTTCCCAACGAATCTTGGCGCGGTCAGCGATGAGCAGGGGGAAACGTTTTCCACCCAGACATTGCCACCATGGAAACCCGATACCAAGGACGATTCAGTCCCAACATGATAGGGGACTATTGCTGGACGCAACAACGTGAAAGTAACATAATTTAAGTTTATTTTTTGCCAGATATGTACATTAGGTCCTAATAAAGCCGCAGGCACCACCAGAATTTAATTACGAGTAATATATATTAACGTAGGGGGATTGTTTCGATTAATTATATAATTATATATGCGTATATAAGTGGAGTGGTCTGTGGCATTGCTGCAAGACTGTCTTGGAGGGCATCAATACGTTCATTGACTTGCTGCAGTGCAAACGCAAGGGAGTCAGCTTTTGCAGCCATTGTTTCAATCAGATTGGTGACGCTGGGCGACAACTGTGGGTGGGGATGGAGGGGTGGGAATACGAAGTGGAAGCGGATTTGGCGGGAGTGCTGGCGGTCGTGTTGGAGATAGTGTTGGTGGTGTAGGCGGGGCCGAGACTGAGGGCTTGTTTAACCACGAGGGGGGTGGGAAGTCCTGAGTAGCGTCTGGAGCTTAGTGCTGGGCTTGGTGATGGGCTTGGTGCTGGGCTTGGTGCTGAGCTTGGGGCTGGGCTTGGGGCTGGGCTTGGTGCTGGGCTTGGTGCTGGGCTTGGGGCTGGGCTTGGTGCCAGGCTTGGTGCTGGTCTTGGTGCTGGGCTTGGTGCTGAACTTGGTGCTGGGCTTGGGGCCAGGCTTGGTGCTGGGCTTCGTGCCGGGCTTGGTGCTGGGCTTGGTGCTGGGCTTGGTGCTGGGGTTGGTGCTGGGCTTGGTGCTGGGTTACGGTGTGAGGGAGAGGTGGTGCCCCCCCACCTTGACAGAAGAGCTCAAGGAACCACGGACACTTACTATAGGTCGCATGGCGCTCGCCCTGGCAGTTAGCACACCTGGGAACTACCGTCCCGCCAGCGGTAATTTTTCTTTACAGACAGTGGACATATGACAGCCTGCACAGGAACGACACCTGAGCGCCATCCTACAATTAGCACTAGTGTGATTCCACACCGAGCATCAGCCACATAAGTTAGGTCTGGGAATATATTCTTCGATCTTGAGTGTTTTCTCCATCTGTGGTATTTCGAGGTTCTCTGGTATCTCACCACTGCTCCATCCAACAAGCTCATTACCAGACCTACTTTTTTTATTCCATGCCAGTCTCCGCAGGGACGGGTACTTTGTTGTTATCCAATGTATTGGTGTCGATGTATACAAACCCTTGATTATGATTTTTGTGGACTTCTTGGGAAGATAGAGCACCACATTACTGAATCCTTGTGTTGTCAGTTTCCGAGTTGATTCATCGGAAACACTGACAACCATTACTCCTAACTTTCCAAATCTTGCTTTTACTCTATAGCCAGCCTGCATGGCGTCTGCTAGCCAGTTACACTTATCATCCTCTGAGAGATTGGCGTCGTGTGGGAAGTATAATATGGTACTATGTACCAGACTTGCCTGAAGAAGCAGTGGCGCGGCGATGCTGGGGTTTAGGGGTACTGTTTACTGTTGTTTGGTGGTGCGAGGGGCACACCAGTAGTAG
>JACEEZ010007211.1:0-28594 GCA_016584305.1 Chionoecetes opilio
TTTAAAAAGGGGGTCGACCCCCCAGAAGCAACGGCGGGCGGGGGGGTTTTTTTTTTATCGGGCTGCCAGAATCCACAATCTAGACTTGCTGGCTATCTAGGAGAGAAAAACGAAAAAATGTCATATCACTCTGGCTTGTTTATATCCCCGTGAATGTACCATGTGTGGTGTGTGGGGTGTGTGTGTGTGTGTGTGTGTGGGGTGTATATGTGTGTGTGTGTGTGTGTGTGTGTGTGTATGTGTACGGTGGTGTGTGTGTGTTTTGTGGTGTGTGTGTGTGTGGGTTGTTTGTGTGTGTGTGTGTATGTAAGTAAGTAAGTAAGTAAGTAAGTAAATTATTGCCATTACAAAAGCACACGAATATAATTGAAATTAAAAAACAAAAAACGTAATGATGGCACGGTCTGTCGAGCATAAGCTCTTTAGACAGACAAAATCGTAACTAATTGGTTGTTCAGTAGACAGGCATTATAAGTGACAAACTATACAATATGAATAACACCAAAAAAAATATATATGAAAAAAACATTTTAAGCAAATACAGACAATCGACACAGTTTAAACACAATTTTATAAAGTATTTTGACTTTTTAATAAATAAGTCTTTATTTTCTTCTTCAATTGTAGTAAATTTCCAGCCTCCATCAGACTTTTTATTGCAAAGGAAAAAGAATTCATATCTGAGGACCTTCACACAACACACTTTTATTATAGAGGGACGTACGAAACTGTGGACACACAAAATTTAATACTATTACCCCTAATATTATAAATATTTTCCGACGAAATCGAAAACCTTATTTCCTGGGTAGAGTTTAAGTTTTTATAAATAAGCAACATTATGAAATATTTTCTAATTAATTTGAAATGAATATATTGAGCTGAGGATATAATGATTTGTGGAAGCAAATTTTCCCATAAATAGAATGCATCTCATGATTTTATTTTGGGCTATTATCAATTTTTTTAGGAAAGAGGGCCCATGTAAAACCCATATGGAAACGCAATAATCAAGTGAGGGTAACACAATGATAAAATATTACTAACATAGATTCAGTTGTAAGTGATGGCGGACCCTATACAATATACACATATTTAGATAATTTCAGACAAACTTGATTAATGTGAAAGCTCCAGTTTAATTTCTCGTCAATATTAATTCCTAGAAATTTTGTATGAGGCACAGTTGAATTGATTGACCTTTTAATGACAATGGAGGCATAATTTTTCTTAATGATCTATTTTGGAAAAGTATGTAATTGGTTTTGGCAATATTGAGTGCAATTTTTGGACTCTAGCCATTGATTTATTAGATTTAATTCAAGTTTTAAATTTATAGGTAAAGAGTCAATATTTGTATCGGCTAATAAGAGACTAGTGTCATCAGCATAAATAGTACATTTAAATTTTTTGCTAGCATTTTGGTATATCATTAATATATATGAGAAAAAAGTAGAGGCCCTAGAATAGACCCCTGAGGTACACCTTTAGTTTAAAAACTTTGAAAAACGAATACATGGAATTACAATATACACTTTGGACCTGTTACTGATGTAGCTCTTCAAAAACCCGGTGAGTAATGCCCCTTTCCCATATGTTCAAGTTTATCAGAAGTATGTTATGATCTAAGGAATCAAAGGTTTTGGATAGATCTAAAAATATTCCAGCTACATAGAATTTACCTTCCAAGTTTTTATTTTACATCATTAAAAAAATTGTAAGATTGCTGACTCTGTAGAGTGGTTTGATCTAAATCCATGTTGACAATCTGTTAGTAGGCGGTTTTTCTCAAGGTAGTTAACAAGGCGAGTGGAGGGGTGCCTTTTCAAACAATTTGCTAAATGTGGAGAATCAAATGGGTCTGTAATTATTAATATCATGCTTACTCCCTGATTTGTGCAGCGGAATTACCTTTGCCTTTTTAAGCTCACTTGGAAAGATACCGGTCATAAAGGAGAGGTTAATTATGGGGGTTAAAGGGGGAGAAATAAAAAGAGGCGGTGTGTCTTAGTGTTTGGGGGGTGAAAATCATCATATCCTGCCGCATCAGACTTAATGCCTTTTAGGAAGCTCTCTATTTCCGTTGGTTTTACAGGAGTAAGGTACATTAAAAAAATCAGGAGGATTGCGTAAATTTTGATCATGTGAATTGTATTAAGGTGGGTTGTTTGATGAATTTCCAAAACTTAAGAAGTGGTCGTTTTAAAATTTATTTGCAGTATCATTACACAAGGGTTTTAGCTCTTTTGAATAGTCCTTTGAAGCAGAGGAATTTCTACCAAGAATTTCATTAATGATTCCAGTGTGACTTAGGATTACCTTGAGACTGCTTTAGTTGATCCTTAGTATTATTTTTTGCAGCTCTTAGCACAGTTGTTAATTTATTTCTGTAAGTTCGATAAAATTCACGAATGTTATTGGCCATTTATTTGCAAGTCTTAAACCCTGTGTTTTTCTTTGATGCTGTTTTTTAAAGCTGGAGTGATGTAAAAATTTTATGATCATTTTTTTTAAACTCTAATCTGCTTCACTGGAAAATGTTTTTGGAACAGAGTATCAAACTGGTGGTAAAATAAATTGTAAGAATCATCAGGACAAGCACAATCAAGAATAGGTGTCCAACCCAGTGAGAAATACTTTATTGAAAACCTTAAGGCAGCATTCTTTAGACATCTTTTGTAAATAAATCGCGATTTACTTTTTCTCACAGCTTGATGCCTGAATTGTGAGATACTGGGAAGTGATCAGTTGTATCGTTATGTATTACATAATTTTTTGTATTCATTTCAACCTGTGTTGACCATATTATGGTCAATAAGAGTGGCAGTTGTGTCTGTGACTCTGGTGGGCTTAGTGGTTAAGGGAACAAAGAAAAAGAGTACATTAAATTAAGGGAATTCATGAACCGAACATTATCATTATGTTTCGCAAGCCCAAGATTAAAATCTCCTATCAAGTGAATACCATGATATTTCCTATTATTGCTAATAATAAAAACTTCTGTAATTTATCAAAAAAACCCGTGATGTTGCCACTTGGAGGTCTATAAATACACATGACTAGGAATAACTTGTCCATGATCTTAATGTCAATACCTAAACATTCTAAGGAAGATTCTAGATTTGAGAGATCAGTAGACACAGAAAGAATGATAGACATTTGGGGATGTTAGTGCTACACCACCTCCATATCTATTCTACAATTGGTGAAAAGGTTATAACCTGGTAACTGGTACACTGGGACGAGATCCGAATCGAGTCTTGTTTCGGAAAAACCTAAAACATCAAATTTCATACATACATTAGATAAAACTGTATCAACAAAATATGGAAGTTGGTTGGAATAGAGCGTATATTCATAGCAAGAATGGTAAAGCAACATCATTAATTGGTGCAGAAAAGGAATCCAGAAACAGATATTCAGACTTGGGAAAAACTCAGATGTCTTGTTTGAATGTAGAAGTTGTTAACATCTAATCATTGTTATATTTATCGTCTAGTGTGATAAAGGGATCAAAGTTTAGGTTATGAAAATAATCATTAAATTTTGAAGATCGGGTAATTATCAGAGTTTAAAAAAAAATATATTAAATCTGAATTATTTTTCGAAGCAAAGGGCAACTCTTTAAAGTACATAGTGAAGATAGATATGATATGATATGTAAGCATACTTGCTAATTGAATTAGCATTTATTTCTTCTTGGGTCGCGTAATTCTTTTCGTTGGGTTTACGTTCACTCTGATCTGACGTCTCGCTCACACTCGTCTGCTCGCTGGGCACCTCAACTGTGCCACTAGAAGTCGCGTTGTCGTCTTTCTGTACCAGTAACGGCTCCAGACGAACAACTGCTGCAGCTAATGGCCACAGCACCGGATTCACCAGTGGGCCACGCCCTTGGTACGCTCGGTGCCGGAGGCAGCGCCACCACACCACAGGAGTGACCACCGGCACCCGGTTTGCTGGAGTGCTTCTGGAAGACGCGCCTCCCGCCGCTCCAAGTGTCGTCGCACTACCAGCGCCACCAGGGGAGCCAAATGGCCAGGGATGTTGGGTTGTTTAGTAGTTCTTTCCTTATGATGAGTCTTGTGTGTTTAAAGAAGGCGATTTTACCATCCAATCTTGCTTGTTTAAGACGAGGTAGTTGACTATTCTTTATGCTTGAGATGCATAACACAGGTCTTCGTTGATAAAATTCCCGAACCTTTCAGCTTCCTGGCATTCCTGAGAAAAAGTTTCACGATCGCTGAACTTCTCGAACCGCGCACGATTGCACGGGAACGAGAGACAGCAATCGGTCCCACACCGGTGTGCACGTTCAAGGTTCAAATTTTGGAAGTAGAAGTTTTCTTCAATCAATTTTGTTATCATAGTTGCTGTTTGCTCCCAGGTTTCACCAGCTGGCAGTTCATGAAATCCACTGAAGCGTTAGATTATTGGGGACGGGCTGTAGTCTTCTTGATAGTTTATTCGCTGTTCCATTTTGTCAACTCGAGTCTTATTGCCGTCAATTATGGTTTTTTTGTCTCTATCAGATTTCTGTAAGTCTTTGGGTTTCCGCTTTAGATCATGAACTGTGCTTGGGTAAATTCCAAGCTTTTAGTCAAATCACTTACTGTTTTTTCCAGTGAAACGATTCTTGACTTCATCTGATCGACGACAATGTTTCCCTAGCAGATCGAAACGCTGTTCCTGCGAGTTTAGAAGCACTTTCAGGGTATTGAATCCATGGCTCTTAACTATCAGTAATTCCTTCACAGGTCCTGAATTGTGATAACTCCACGTAATATCCTCAAAATCTTTTGGTATAAATCTTTAAAATGTAGAAATTGGTGTCACGAAGTAAACAACAGAGGAGCTATAGATGGAACGTGTTGCCTGTACTGTGGTTCCACACCAACTGTCGCGCGGTTTTATGTGGGGTGTGTGTGTGTGTGTGTGGAACTACAGAGTTCTAGGGAACTCTGTAGTGTAGTGGTTAGCACGCTCGGTTACAACCGAGAAGTCCCAGGTTCGATCCCGGGCGGAGCGAAAGATAGATGGGTGGTCTTTCTTAAATCCCTAGCCCCTGTCCACCCAGCAGTGAATGGGTTTCCGGGTGCCCGCCGGGGGTTTTTAACCCCCCCCCCGGGGTGGTGGCTTTGGCCCAACACTAATATGCAGCAGCGGTAGACACTATGGCTCTGAGGCATTATCCTCTAAACAAAAACAAAAAAGAAAAAAAACAAGTGTGGTGTGTTTGTTTGTGTGTGTGTGTGTGTGTGTGTGTGTGTATGTGTGTGTGTGTGCGTGTGTGTGTGGGGTGTGTGTGTGTGTGTGGTGTGTGTGTGTGAATGCATTAATAATTTAAGTATTCATAAACACAGAGAAAGCATGAATCTATATATTATTTTAGTAATACAGCAAGTAATGATATTGGTGTATTGAACACGACAAAGCATTACGAAGCACTGCAAGCAATTCAGAAACAAAACCTAAATTTAGCTACAGAATTGTGTTTACATAGAAGTAATGGAAAAACCCACTAAATAACGCAACCACTTCCTGATCTTCTACATTATGTTATCGGAGACCTAGTGTGGCAGGGCGTGAGAGCCAAGACATGTAGAGAGGTCACGCGATGCGAGGCTGTGGAGGAGTCATAGAGGCTGCCTGATCCTCCTTATTGACCTGTGGAGGGGTCATAGAGGCGGCCTGACCCTCCTTATTGACCTGTGGAGGGTTTATAGAGGCGGCCTGACCCTCCTTGTTGACTTGGCTGGGTTTGTGAAGGGGCGCAGCTTCCTGGCCATTGTGGTGTTTTATTTATCTGTATCTGTTATTCAGTTTACCGCCTCCAGCGTCTTTCTGGTGACAATCCCATCTACACAGTATGATGCAAGCCCACCACCCCAGGAGCCCCTACCCGGAGGCCCCGTGGCTGCCTCGGGGGACGGGTATTGATTGCTCACGTCCCCGTTTATCACTATGGCAGACTATCAAGGAAACGCTGACAACACCCTATCCGTCCCTGCCCCTTAAAGTGAATCAGGCGCCGATCACCCCATCCAAGACACGCGGTGACATGATATGCAGAGTGACGGAAGGGGAAGTACAGCACACGTGTATGATGTATAGAGGAGTGACACGTGTATTATGTATAGAGGAGTGACACGTGTATGATGTATAGAGGAGTGACACGTGTATGATGTATAGAGGAGTGACCCGTGTATGATGTATAGAGGAGTGACACGTGTATGATGTATAGAGGAGTGACACGTGTATGATGCATAGAAGAATGACACGTGTATGATGTATAGAGGAGTGACACGTGTATGATGTATAGAGGAGTGACACCTGTATGATGTATAGAGGAGTGACACGTGTATGATGTATAGAGGAGTGACACGTGTATGATGTATAGAGGAGTGACACGTGTATGATGTATAGAGGAGTGACACGTGTATGATGTATAGAGGAGTGACGCGTGTATGATGTATAGAGGAGTGACACGTGTATGATGTATAGATGAGTGACACGTGTATGTTGTATAGAGGAGTGACACGTGTATGATGTATAGAGGAGTGACACGTGTATGATGTATAGAGGAGTGACACGTGTATGATGTATAGAGGAGTGACACGTGTATGATGTATAGAGGAGTGACACGTGTATGATGTATAGAGGAGTGACACGTGTATGATGTATAGAGGAGTGACACGTGTATGATGTATAGAGGAGTGAATGGTGCAAGGATCGCGACTGTCACATTGCAGGTTTAGTACAAATGAACAAACCTCTCGTTGCGACAACCGCCTCACCAAGAAGTGTTCTGCGTTGAGATTCAGCCTTGAAAACATTAATGATACAATTGGAATAATGGAGGTACCAAAATATCGATCTCCAGATACCTTGCGCTCAAAAGATCGCCTCGTCCCTGTATAATGGGATACCAAACCCATAACCGCCGCGAGCAATGAGATAACTCACCGCCAGTGATTTCAGTGTGTGCGTGTGTACGTAGGTGAGAGGGAGTTTCACAAGTTTCAGATCAGGAAAAAATTACCCGCACTTCCCCTCACACGGGCCTACCTGGCTCCCTGTTCTCTGCCAGGCGAACACGGGCTATAAGGGGAAAAAACAAGCCTAAACTCTTTGATTTAAATATCACGGTAAATGTAATCTTAAAATATTTAAAGTAAAAATATTGTTATGTGGCTCAGATGACATTTCGTAAAACCATGATGCAGCGTGTGTTACCTCGTCACTGTGTGTCTTGAGGCGATAACGGAAAAGTAAACATTGCGGTGGCCGAGTGGTTAGCTCCTGGAAGGGTTGAACTCTGCGTTCCGAGATCGAGTCTTGATAGATGAAAGTCTCCTGGAAATGGTGAGATCGACGTCTCGAGATCGAGTTCTATCAGGGGAAGAAATTTCCTCCATCGTCGAGTGGTCGAAGTCTACCCGCATGTCGCCCATCAACCCTGCCATCGACGGCGAGTGCATCGGAGGACACCGAGGGACGGCATTATAGTGGAGCGGTCGAGGCCGAAAAAGGGCCTTATTTAAGGAGTTACCCCTCCACACTTTAGAACAAGGCAAATGAGGTATTGTTGGATTCGTTAGGATGTCTACTTTATGAATAATGATGTTTACAGTCAGATTCAAATTTAAAAAACATGGCCATTTAACCCTTTTAAAACCCATTCAAACCCATAACAATTTTAGAATTTTTTGAATATCTTCAAAAAATTGTTTATTTTGGCACTTACAAAGATTACTTACACTATTAGGATGTCTACTTTATAAAAAATTATGTTTTTAAACAACAGATTCTAATTAAAACATGGCCATTTAAAACCCTTTTAAAACCATAAAAATTGAGAATGTTGGAATATCTTAAAAATTGTTAATTTGGCACTTACAAGTTTAATTACAGTATTTACACCATAAATGTCCGTATTATCTCCGACTTCATCTCCATTTGCCACCTCACTTATCTCCGGCCGATTCGCACATTCTCCGCCACAGGAACAAATGTCAATGCACTCAAGTCCAGCAATGACACACTGGCATTTTGCCCCGCGACAAACCTTTGTCAGTGCAGTACAAATGAGTTAGGTCTCTAACCCTGCTGGTGCCGATTCATTTTTGTACATTATTGGACGCGTTCATCCTTTGCATTCACAGGGCCAAACCATGGCCAACTGGGTTTATGTTCTCAGGTTTTTGCGATGTTGGACTCTGACACCACCCCCTGCTACTTGGTATAGGGCCCGCAATACATGTTTTTTCGAAGGCATCATCTGTTGGTGGCAGTAAGGATGCGGGCTTATCAGTTGTGGTGGCGAGTACGAACGAAGCTCATTCAGTGAACTGAGATTTTTATTTTTTTTTAACTATGCATGAGAAGGACAAATCGCCTTGCGGTATCTAGAAAGTAGGCACATCCTGGAATGCTTCCGGGCCCCTTTGTAAGGCACCCTGAATTTTGGTGAGAGCTGAATATGCCGTTCGCTTTCCAAGTCTGTATAGAGCACTTGTCGTGTCACATCCTGACAGAGCATGCACGGCTGGTAATGACTTGCATGCTGCTTTGCCGAGTTTGGTACTGATATGGTGAAAAAGGTATGAATCGTTCCTTTGAGACGAATTTTTCCTGAGTCCCCGCATGCATATATACTTCATCGGCCAGTGCTCCCCTGCTCCAGTAATACACCAAAAAGACGAGGACTTTCCGTGTCGTTACACCAAATGATTATATCTTTGGATGGTCTCTCGATAAAATGATTGCATGCCAATACCAAAACGAGTGTCCGCCTCCTCTTGTGTGCTGTACAACCCCTCAAGACTGGACACACCCACTTCATTCAGAACTTTAAACCACTTTTCCCTCTTCCCAAATCCACCTGCCAGTACTACCCGTTTTAAATCTGCAGGCAGGAGTCTTGTCTATTGTCGCAGATGTACTGACAGATGAATGAAGCTAAACTAGCCTTGTTGGTACTGGTTTTGAGGAAGTTCCTGTAGTTCGGGACGTCCCTGTTCCCTTTATCTGGTAGTTAAAATCCGGAACCCCATCATTCCTCGTCTTGTCGTTCAGTCGACTTAATTGATTGTTCTCTGTCGTACCGGTCAAGGACCAACGCCCACAACGTCAAGGGAAAGGGAAATCCATGGCACTGTTCTTCAGAAGACGCACAATTCGGTCCAGAACCCACCTTTCCAAGATCATTGAAAGTCTTGAAATGATTTCTCGTTCAGGGGCCGACACATTGCCATGCCATCAATGAGGTATGCAGCAGACTGCGATGGCGTCGGGGAATTCTGACTAGGAAGGACAAGAATTTCATCCGTTTTGCTTCCAGCTTTTTGGCAAGATCTGCTTTGTTGGTCTTCCTCATCAAACCATCTTCGTGGAACATTGAAGGTGGAAACAGTGCCAATTCGTAGGAGAGGACCTTGCGCATATCCACATCACGGTTCTTTGACATTGCAAGCAGTCTTCTGAAGAGACCTCCGTATCGATCATTATCTTCCCTTCCTTATTAGGAAAAGGGACACTTCCTCATAGCAGAAAACGTTTTGACTACTGTCTTTGGGGATTGGATCCCAGAAATTCCTCTTCTTTCGTCCCCAAACCTTTCTTTCGTGAACTGATTGAACTTTTTCCCGCCCCTTTGGTGGCATTCCCTTCATCAAACTCTTCGATTTCTTCTGATGCCACCTAAACCACTAGTTTATATTAACTGGGAGGTTGCCACACTTTTCCAGGTCAAATGGATCTTGGCATTGTTCCTTGATGTATTCCTTGATAAACTTTAACATCATTCTGGTCCTTGGCCACTCGAGCATGCCCAAAAAGTTCTTCATGTGTATTCTTGGACTTGGTAGGTGTACACATTTCTTTGAATCGTTCTGCGTATTCCCCGGTTATGTGGCGGGTCAGCAGCCAGCGAAACTAAGGCTCCTTTCCTCAGTGTGTAACCGATGACACCACCTTGGCTTTTCCTCGCGATTGATACTCTGTTCGAGAGCCTGATCCGTAGGAACGCAGTTGAAATTTCCTTTCTGGGGCGTTTCACAACGAAACCACCTTCCGACATGTGCTGAAACATTCGTGGAGCTGACACCTCCAAGTGACGCATTTCCGTAACATAGACTGGGGTGTATCGTGCATAGTTGCTGCGGCCTGCCAGGAAGAAGTACGGTATGACTTCAAGGACGGCGGTAAGGTGCATTTCAAAATCAGCCTCACGGTCTGCCCGAAGTAACTTCAAGAGGGTGTCACCAACATCCAGAAACCTAATCCAGTAACGGAATGTTGCTGATTGTTCTCTTCCTGTGTCTTTGAACTTTCATTGTACTGAGAAGAGAGGATGACAAGCGCATTTCAATCTCCTGACACACAGCAGTGCAGGCTTCCGGGGATTGCATTTTGAAGGTATTCTCTAGATCTGCAATACGTGAATAGACATTGAAAGCTGGGGTTGCTACACAACGCCAGTATTTCAATTTTTTCATGGGAAAAAAGTACTATTGTGGGCTTTACTATATGACCTTTCTTGTTGCTGTTTCGTTACATTAATATATGTAGATAATTTTCTCGCAGGTTTTTAATGAAAATGGGTAATTTTAATCGTAGAATAAGCATTTGTCAAATGATTCACTGCGCGCCCACTATTCCTATTATCATAGTAAAGGGCCAGAAATATACAACTTTTCCTACACAGAGAGAACTTTCTTGATTTATACATATATAAAAAGCAACTGACGAATACCAGCAAAGTATATAAGAAACATTAAGGGTGTACAGCAGTGTGTTGATGCCTGAGGCACGACACTTTCTTCAGACTAAAACACGTGTTCTTTATCTAAAGCACCCCCTCCCCCCCTTATCAGCCCACCCTGGCGATCGTACGTCTGGCAGCGTATTCTTCCTGATACAGTTTTCGAAGATTTCTATATACATATGCTATGCCACTTGGATCCGTAACTTTCTTACAGTTCTTTACTTCACTTGAAGAATAATACTGATGTACCTCATATTTATCACGTTCATATTAACCCATGTATAAGACATAACAAGTACTACAGATATTCATTCATATATACGAAGATTGTGATTAACATGGAGATTGAAGTGTATGGGATATGTATGTGGTAATTCATGATACTATGAAAGTAACTTCATTACGAGAGGGGTTTCTTATGTGGAGTAAACGAAAAAAACTATTTACGAGAAAATGATTAGTTACCCATGTTGCCCGCACGGGAAAACGGAAAAAAATGTAAACATATCATACATGGGACCTCTGGCCTCCTGCTCTAAAGGCTATTAAATGCGTGGTCTCATCATCCAACCAGGGCAACTTGTTTTTTTATTGCAAAGGTTTCGGCAGCTGATAGAAACAAGTGAAACAGTGCTTCGTGTACCAGTCTGATTCCCCTTAGACCTTTTGGCATACGCTTCCCTTGCAACATCAAACTCACGGACGCTGAGCATACACTTCAGGTACTGTCAGCATGGTGGGGGAGACCACATCACTAACACTTCCCTATACTGGCTATGAAAGCCATAGGGGAGATGCATCCCACCCAAACCTCACCGTCACTCGACCAGCCAAAGGATCTGGCTCAGTCCAGAGAATCTGTTTAGCCTTGCTATATATTGCCAGGTCAGCAGTGACCAGAACAAAGTTCTTGTCCCACTGCATTTGCAATTTCAACCAAATTTCAGCAAAGTCGTGGGAGATCGTAGAGAAGTCAGAGGGTGGCGCATTAATGAATGGGAGATACCATATTCGAATCAGTGGAATTTCTCTCTCGCTAACTAGAGAATGATCCACCCCAAGCCAGAATGCGTGAGGTTTCAGGGGGGCTTGCACGGGCCATTTCCCAATCAAGTCTTTTAGTACCACATCACTAGCAGACTTATCCCGTTCTTTGACTTCCCTTTTACACCCTGGTTTTTGGTTTAGTATTGGGGTTTGTTGTAGCGTTTGATTTCCTCCTCACACAGCTCTGTGCATCTAGGGTTTTTAGTTTTTGATTGGAATGCAAGGTGTTTTCTGGCCTAGGAGACCTTTGATTTCAACACCACAGCCATTGAATGTGTAGTGTTCTTTCGTCTTTTTGTCTGTTCATTTTGATCGAAATTGTCAATTGGCGGCCATCAACAGTGGTCTTAATAACATTCTCAGGATCATAGACAGAAATGTCACGTGGTATATAAAGTCAGACTTGGGTTGACTGCTGGTCCAAAGCAATGGCGTGAGGAATCTACGCACTTCATCATAAGTATGCTGTGTCCAAGAGAGGACAGGTCATCTATCAGTTCTCGACTACCATTTGGGCGTGGTGCAGCTTGACACCTAAACCAAATGTTTGGGGTATGGGTTTTACAAACTAGAGAAATCATGCTGTGACATTTGCCAAGATCTCTCATTTCAATTAGTCGGTCAGCCCCCCGGTCCGAAATTTTTCTCACCGGGTATCAAATTGGGCGAGAATGCTAAGAGTGTTTTTTGAGAAGGTATAAATGCCTAGAGTTAGAAAACATGTGATTGCATTGAAATTTTAGTTACTATAAAGAAATAGCAGTCCTTTGGGATTTATTCGTAGTACTAGTTGTATCTCCAGTGAGGAGCCCCGACCAGAAATCGCTGTAACTCATTTGGTATGGCGATATGGGGTAGCTACATCAGACGGATGATATGGGCCACGGGGTGAAAATCATTCCTTCTGATGCCGTTCGGATATGTGACCCAAGTCTGATCTATGATCTTGTTGATATCTGTAGACTTTGCCTTCCAAAGCTTGAGCTCCCTATGTAGATTTTGATTTTCCAAGACAACATCCTTTAATGAGGACACAGCAAAGGAACCATCAACAACTTTCCCTTGTCGTCGAAAATATTTCTACTGACCTCCAAAACTCGGATTTCGTCTTCTGATATTCTTTGTTGACCTCAGAAGATTAAATCACCAGAAACTTAATGATTCCCAATTTTGTGGGCAAGGAGGTGACTGGTTAATCCTCTGTGGGGATAATATCTCTCTATGTATTCGAAAAGTTCTTGGTAAGCTTCTCCTTCAAAACCTTTGTGATAAGTAAAATTATCTGGTACTTTCTCTTTTCATTCTCATTGCTGTCTCTTTGTTCCTAGTGTAATTCATAGCATGAAGCGTGGTAAGTGGGGCCTCTGCGCAACATGTCTCTCTGGTAGTACTATCATCCTGCCGTCTGCATTTCTGACAGCCCCTCTCTCTTATGTTTGATCTACTCAGTTGTGAAGCTGCGTAAGTGTTCACGTGTATTGGAGTGCTTTTTGAACTTGACCTTGCTACAGAATGGATCGGAGCATAAACCCCTTGATTCATGTGTTGATGTTCTGGAAGACTTTTTTTGGAGGCATTTAACTACTCCAAATAGATCACTACACATTCACCTGCTTACTTTTTGAGTTCCAAGTCTTTTTCTGGTGAAACATTTACATTTTCGATGATAGAATATAATTGGAACTTCTTTGTCCTGAAACGTTTTGAAAGTCTAGAATGGGACATGTTCCTGACTTTGCGCTTTTAAGTAAGGAAACCCGGAGGCATGCTTGAGACTGACAAAATGTTCATCTCCGTCGGATACTGCTGGTGTTTGATGCACAGTTTCTTTTGGGGGGTGCCTGTCGTCCATGTTAACGGAAATTCCAGGCCTCCTACGTGAAGTTCCACAGCTACCACGACACCGGATTCTGGTCCCGGGTTCTTCTCTACTCACAGCCTTCAACATAGCCCTTTGGAGGTAGTCGGCTGTACTTACTCCCACTCCAAAAACCCGACTTTCTCTGAACGCACGACCTGCGGGCCGGCTGTCTTCCGGCAGTGGTGGGCTCTCGAGGGTTCCAACGTCGGGAGTCCCATCGTCCGGTCCGTCTCTCGCGATGAAATACGACACTGAAAAAGGGAAAAAAGAAATATTAGAGTATGTTATTATATAATTTATAAAATACAGTTGTTGAAAAGGGGGGATAAATCCTAAAGGGTGCCACTGCCACAATGCTATCCATGTTTTCTAACTCTAGGTTTATACCTCCAAAAAAAAACTATTAGCATTCTCGCCTAATTGTACCGACCAACCCCCCAGGGCGATCGCCTAAATGTTTCCATGTGGGAGTCTCAGATTTATAGCTTGTAGCGCTGTCAAAGTCTTTTTTTGAAGTAACCATGAACGAAATCATACAAAAAGGATCGGAAAAAGTCCTTGCACTTTTTGTTCCATATTATCATAATCATAACATCAGATTGAAAAGGTAAGCACCGAACATTTTCCCGATGATACCAGCTTTCCTAATGCAAGACAACAGCGCCCTTCTGAATTGACACCTCAGAGGATTTCGAGTTACATTCACCAATTCAATTACATGCCTTTTAGCTTCACAAAGTTTTTAGGCCTCGGCAACCTTTAATTTCCCCTGAGCATACAAGACGACTTCCCAGGCTGAACGATGAATGAAATCCTTGTCTCGAAATCTTCTGTAATTTCTCTTCAATCTCCCTGTGTACAAGACTCGTTGGTTTTAGAGTGACCTTGCGATATGCGACCAATCGTTCATTCAGGACAAACAAGGTTGGATAGAGATGGTTCGGAAAAGGACAGTCTCTTCAATTTTACACAAACTTTTGAAGCACAAAGCATTGTCAGATTATCAACCTTAGCCCTAGCCTAGCGCTTAATGTTTGGGAAGCGGATGTAATGCGAATAGCAAGAGCGATGATATTTGCATCCATTGCAAACAAGTCAGTGTTTTACGCATTTGCATTTTGAACTCATAGATCGTTTCTCTGAAGGGTGCATCAACACTCTTTGCCCTGGTGGTACCCGTCCAGTTGAGCGTTCGACAGTTTCTCCTTCAGCTATGTTATTTCCCACATATAAACAGCCTGATCCGAATGTCAAATTGTCGCGACGTGTCATATCGCCGGCGAATGACGCAGTCCAACCGTAGGTGCCCCTATCCTCGTTGCGAGCCTCGTCAGCGTCAGCATATGTACCCAGTGTCTTGTCTTTGGGTATCTTGGATATTCCTCTTGTTCGTATAATTTGCTCTGGCACTTTTGGCTGAAATTTGGATAACATATCGTCTTTTTAGGTGATGTCATATTTTCACTGGAAACAGCCTATCCTAGACACCATTCTTCTCCGAAGTTCTGCAACTTGTCAGAAGATTTCATCCTGCTAACTCCAGGATTCTGACAACTGGGTTATTCAGCTTTGAGTTTTGGTGAATAAAATGAAGTGTCTCGCAAAATACGCAGGCATTCGAAACGACTCGTTCTTCTCCTCTTCTGAGTGGGTTCCTTCTGGTGGTCCATACTCTCTTCACCTGCGCAAGGAAAAAAACACTACCACACAATTCAGAAATGATAAAGTACAATGAGTGTAACGTTATTGCGCTCAAGGTGTTTTTTTTGTATAGTGTGACCTGAAGACAAGTAACGAGTCAAAAATGGCCAAAATGGGTGGAAAACTCCTAATTTTTCGGGTATTGGGTCCAAAACCCCATTACCCTAAGACTTGCGCACAGGGGGTTTAACTACATTGGGTCATACTGTGGCGCATGTATGATGATTTTTGGGGACCCATTGCCAATTTTCCTATATACAGTACATCAACGTGTAGGGAAGTTTGCGTCATCGGCCCCATATATATTTACATCCTAAAAAAATGTCTGGTGGGTGGGGGAACGTCCCGTAGTGGACTAACAAGGTGGGGGCAATGGCACCACGCGCGGCTATAGATTGTCATCAGATGCGTCCGAGATTGTTCCTGTCCGTGAATTTTCACGCGCTCCCCCCCCCCCAGGGGATAGAACGAGAGGGAGGATGGGGTGGGTTACCGCGTTGGAGGGAGGCAAGTAGTGAGTCGTGGAGAGAGTGAAGGCAGTAAACATATGCAGCTGTGTGATAATTGTGGAGTCGCAACAGCGTATGGATGTCTTGGATTTTGAACGCTTGATGTCTAGGGAGTGTCTGGTGTCCGTTCCACCAAGAGGTCTATCAAATAACACTCGAGTTCAGGAAGGAGTGCAGGAGAGAAGTGAGACATCGTATGGTCGTACGTGTAAATGGACCTCCAGAATTGTCATTTTTATGCACTAGTGCGGGGACGAGCTGTGTTCGCTTTGTCCGAGTGCGGGGGCGGGCGACGTAGTGGCGGTGGTGGTTTCGGAGATTAGACAGTAGTAACTATACCCCCTATAGATAGAGTGAAGCCAATTTTGTAGCCGCCTGCCTATAAACGCGCGTTTTTGTACGCGTTCTATACAGCACTCTGCTCCTTAAAGAGGTCTTTTTCCTGTGCAGTCCATCACGGGGGAACCTTAAAGAGTCTCCCCGCAGCTCCCGGGCTAAAGTGGGTTTCAACACACATATATTGTGAGAGTGTACTTGGCAGAAAAGAATTAATGTGATGTTCCAGTTTTAATCCTTTGACAGTGACCAAAATAACAATTTTTAGGATATTCAAAATTCTCAATTTTGTGGTATGGTTGAACTGGTTAAATCCGCAATGTTTGAATTAGATCTGACTGTAAAACATCGTTTTTTTCACCAAGTAGAGCATCCTAACGAATTCAACGATGACCATAATTTGCCTTTGTTCCTAAAGGTGTTGGAGGGGTAAGCTAAATTTTTGGCGTCTTGTGTGCCGTATCCACTATTAGACTCTGTACAGTGACTGTGTACTGCCTGCGCCAGCCACGTCGTGCAAGGGCGAACTATCTCAACAACCAGCGTGTATGTGTGTGCGTGTGTTTGTGTGTGTATGTGTGTGGTGTCTCTGTGTATTGTGTGTGGGTGTGTGTGAGTGTGTGTGTGTGTGTTTGTATTTTGCTGTGGATGTGTGTGTGTATGTGTGTGTGTGTGCGTGTGTGTGTGTGTCTGTATGCCAAAAGTTAACCGTGCAACGGCATATCCAGCTCATGGCTTGTCTACAAATTTTAATGATCTCGATTCCGCGTCGCTTATGGTTCATATATCATTGTGGGGCAAATGAATGCGCAGTGCCCTAGCTTTCATCATTCGCATCATATAAAGATATAATGGAACAATATTGCTCGCGTTTTCTCTATTGATACATTTTCTTCAAGAGTAGGTCAGTTCTACTATGAACGTTCTAATGAGGTCTTGTCTGTCCTCCCACTCCTCTATGTCGGAAGATAAGATAATTCACGACAACACAGGTAGGTTGGAGCTGTGCATAGCTTGAGCAATCTCAGGAGGAGGCCAGTACCCAGATACTCTCCCTCCCAGACCTACGTCCTTTTGCAACCTGTTGAGACGCACTGAAGACAAGGCACTGTGTTGAGGCCCTGAAACAAGGCACTGTGGTTGAAGGCCCTGAAGACTAGGCGCTGTGTTGAGGTTTTTCTGAAGTCAAGGCCACTAGTTTGGAGGCCCTGACGACAAGGCCTGTGTTTGAGCCCTGTAATACAAGGCACTGTGTTGAGGCCCTGAAGACCAAGGCACTGTGTTGAGGTCCTGAAAACAAGGCCTGTGTTGAGCACTCTTGAACTACAAGGCACTGTGTTTAAGGTCCTGATAAGACACAAATGCCCTGAAGACAATGCACTGTGTTGAGGCCTTGAATACAAGGCCTGTGTTGAGGCCCTGATAGACAAGGTCACCTTGTGGTTGAGGCTCTGAAGACAAGGAAACTTGTGGTTGAGACCCTAATACCAGGCACTGGTGTTGAGGCACTGAAGACACGGCACTAAAGACCCGCTATTCCTTCGTTAGAACCACAGACGTCAGCACTCGAGTGCCTTACAGAAATGCTGCCTTCAGACATTATTAAATTCCTCTCTCTCTCAGCGGAAAGTCGCAGAGTGCAAGAAATGTTTCACTAAATGGCAACACCGCAGCTTTCAACATCTAAACACGAGCCCAAACAGCGTCTGGTAAGTCTCGTTGCAAGTGTGCTGCGGTGTGCTCCGGGATCTTATCTTCACGTTGCATCCCCCCAGGATAAACGAGGAGGCTGTACCCCGTGAACACGACACAACACACACACAGCACCACACACACACACACACACACACACATACACCACAACAACACACACACACACACACACACACACACATCACACAAACACACAACCTCACAGCACACACATTGTACTATCACACACACAACACACACAACACACCAACACACACACACACACACACACCACCTCTAAAGTTTACAGCCCACCACACCATCACACACACGCGCACGCATCTACCGACGCACACCCCACACATACACACACCACACACCACACACAACCACACACACACACACACACACACTCCACGCTGCGCACCACACACACGACACACACCACGACAACACAGCGACAACACACACGACACACTCCCACACTCGCACACTACATCCCCACACACACAACGCACCACACACACCAACAGCCAGCGTCCACACCACACACACACTACACCACACAACCCACAAAACACACCACACACACACCACACACACACATCACACACACTCATCTGTGGTAATAGATCAATGAGCCAACCACCCGAAAATGCTAACCCAACAAGTGTTCATTTGGCGGGCAAATTATACTGTAGTTGTGATTTTTTACTTGCTAGACATCTGTACTTCCCATAGTTTAGCTATAGATAAAAAGCAACCATCTGCGGACTGGTAGCTTAGCTGGTAGTTATTCATTGCGTTTGAATATTGTAACCTCTAGAAGTGGAAATTCTCCTCAGGATCGCGTATAATGTGTGACAGTGTTTTGTGGGATTTTTGAGTGGCTTTGGGGACTACTCAGGGTGCTCTCACATAATCTTCTAATCTGTACTTTTTTTTGGTGATATTCACATAGTCTCTAAGTATAAAAATGAACTAATTATCAAATTCACCTTAGGAATCATTGGATAATTATAATAGGTCTCCGAATTGATCAATCAGATACCCATCGATAAGCACAAGTCCTTTTATTTTTCTGGCAAGAACCAAAACATTGATGTATACCATTTAAAATAACTAATGACGCTTTGTTTTTATGTCACAAATGATTTGAATCACATAATTACAGTCTTTCAAGTATGAGGGATCCCTCCTTAAGATCAGTCCTCCATTTTAGGTTTTAGGGTCGTCTGTGTTCAGAGTCAGTCAGGTATGCCTCCGAGATCTCATGTCATGTTCCTCGTCCTGGGGTTGATTGGCACATTCTGCCAGCTTGAACATGTTTGTACATTTCAATCATTGCTCAGCACTGGCATTCCGGTAACCTGCATCCACTGACTGCACTTGCGGACAGCAGCTGCAGCACTCATCAGGGTCTATGTTGGCCCATGCCTAGAGTGGTGAAGACTCCCTGTTAGATGTTGCTTGGTTAATGCCCACGCCCGTCCTGGATCGCTACTCCCAGCTTTGGAGGCACAGTGCAGTGTCAATTTCTCAACCTGTGTGTATGAAACACCATAGCCCGTCCAGCTTTCTCAGGTATACGAATGAGTTTATGTGTTCCCCAGTCAGAACTTTAGAACCCGCAAAGAGGGGTCGGCATTGATGTGCTTATTGGTGGTTTTTGTCTTGCCACCAGTGACGGTATACATTCTACTCGATCTACTGCCTAGGGGGTACTGAGACCTTCACTCTGGTCAGACATTGCGAGGGATAGTCAGCAAGGTTTACAGAAACTTGTGACCAATTGTGGGATGATATCTTCGTCCTGTTTCCACATCAGGTGGCCATGTTTGGTTGATTCATTCTGTTTTATTTCATTCCTCAGGAGTATAGCAGCTTGGCAACCAATGCAACTGATTGCAGCTCTCATAAGAAGTCCTCCACGACTCAACCTGCAGAGCTGTGTTCTCTTCACAAGGTCACTCCTTCGAGACACTGTTATAGCACCATAATAGTTTTCGTTGTCTATCAGGGGAGATGTGGATATCTTTTCCCCCAGCTCTTTTTTTTCTTCTTGTCGACGTCACATCAGCTTGACGTCACATGGTTCCTTATCTCCGCCGCCCTGACCAATGTCTTCCAGATCAGTCCATGTACTCTTGCTGCACCCAGCTCAGAGGTGTTACCGGTGCAGTGGATGGTACATTCCTCAGTTTCCATTCGTTGCGCTTATTGGATTGGGAATTTACATGTCAAGTTTCCAGAAGCTATATCTCGGTCACCAGATATCTGACACAGACAGAGTAGACTAGTATCCAGGTGACAACGTTTGATAGAATAAATTTGCTCATATCAAGAAATATACTTTATCTATATTAATGGTTCTGTATCTGCTGGGCTTCTTTGCAACTCTTGCAAATGTATGCGACTTAAATCATGCAGTAATGTCACAAACATTAATGAAATTTTACAAAACAGGCGGACTGACCTCTCTCTTTTGCTCGTCATGGCATTTAACATAGGTACAATAATAGTTATGTGGCATTATATACCTTAGCGTGATTAACACCGTGGGCTTGCGGCATGCCTTCGGAAAGGCTCTGCTGATCCGGACTGCACTGCATGGCTCTAATACCGTGAAGCGTGCAATTTAACAAAGAATCATACAAACCGCGTCAACATTCGTAGATGTCTAAACTGTGTCACACCTATAGCGCCTTTTATGGCATCCCCTCGACAACCATACACACCATCATCTGTCCTACTATCCTCCTAACGGTGGGATAACCACTCCTTGGTTTTTTTTTCCCAAGATCGGGACTTTTCACCTGGCGTTTGGGATCTTTTGGTCTAGCTGGAACTCTCATCAGGGAATATTCAAGTATTTCTCCCACGCTAGCTTATCTCAGGTACGGTACTACGGTAACTATGCTTACCTTGATAAACTACTGGTGGAGAAAGTTACTTTATAATAGCCCCTCAAAATCTTGGGAAAAAATCCCAGAAAGGTGGCATCCCTGACCCCACCAATCAGTAGGCTCTCGCTAGCAGGGCGTATGGTGCCCGCTCATTTTCTCACCCGCCAGAGATTTCAACTCCAGACCACACCACACAAACAACCCATACGTTTGGGTGAACTCAATAGATATATCGCGGATGCAATTTTCTACCGTTACGTGATGTAACTTCATCCAATCTGTAATGGTAAACTGTTTCACCACTCACATTCCCGCACTGGCGGCACTAAAAAAATCTTTGCTCCCGCATACCCGTGTTAAGCTACTCCTCTGCAAAGGTTATCATCCAAATATAATGTTGACATACATAGGAAAAGAATAGCAACACGAATTTGACCACCCAGATATCCCGTCGATGGCCGGGCTCATGGACTATAATGTAGCAACGGCTGCTAACACCCTCCCCCCCACTTGACTGCCGCCTGCCCCAGTAATTTATATCGACCAGATACGACTGGGTTGTTTTTTCAGGGATGCCACGTGTGCAGAACAGTCCAAAAAAAATGATCTTGTTTTGCCTCGAGTGAAGATGTGTCCAATATTTATTCAGTTTATATTACTTTTATTGACTTGACAATTCTTGTTACCAATGGTGCAATGCCATTTTAGGTCCTCTTTTCAATTTGACACATAGGTCGTCCTACCTATACGCAAACAATGCCACCTTTTAACACAGTTCAAATTAATATCAACTCTATGTATCTTTAGAATATTAACTGAGCGCAAAGTTTTCAAATGAATGATTTTTTTTCAATGGCAAACAAAGGCACTAGAGTGTTTGTTGCTGTTTACCAATATTATCCTCGACGACGTTTGCATTGTTTATATCATAATAACTTGATTCTCATGATGTCCTTGATAACACGCCACGGCATGTTTATAAATAGGCACATTATTATGCCCCAGCAACAATATCTAGCGTGTGTCAAGGCGTGTGGCGTTGCATGGAAGCGCGTGGAGGAGGGAAGGAAGTCGAAGACGGCACGGAGGCACGCCGGAATGTTCCTCATCATATCAAAACCATTAAAAACTTATATTTCTTATTCAATGTATGTGGAATATCTTTTTCTATGCTCGAACTCAGCATTATATGATATGGAATATGGCATTGCATGGCTGGTCGGATGGAAGGTAGAGCCACGTAGGATCACACGGTCTGTCGGATAGCATAATGCGGAAATTACCGCTAGCTGACCCAGGAACAGAAAAAAAAGGTTTTGGCTCACGAACTCGGGCGTGCTCTCTACACATTTTTTCCAAACCCTTGTCCCGTTTGTGTGGTGTTCCCCCCCTTCGTCTCTCCGCGCCGGCTACAGGACGCTCTGCTGGAATGGAGCCTCTCTGGCGCTCGGGGCACATAAAATGTACGCTGTAATTGAGACACATGATGAGGCGGCCTATTTATTCTCCCTGTCTAAGTGGTCTAGTACGATATCATCTGCTCTATTTCCTACTTATTTTTGTCCTCTCCAATGTATTAATTCCAGTTTTTCCCTTTTTTCATAACCCCCTCTCCACATATTAAATATCTTATATTTCGAAGTCAGTTTTTCCGGTCATTATCATCTGTCACTCTGCCCCTTACACAAATAATCTAACTATCTGTAACTCATACTTCTACAGCCATGTATGTATCAATTTTCACCTTATAAACCATTTTGTTCCCCTAGTTCCTTCTCAAGTCCCACCTCGTTTAGTAGTTATTTCGTCTTTTTCACCCATAGTTCCCGGGGATTACGATGATTCCCTGTCATCGCCTTGACGCTCTATCGGGTACCGACCGCGCCGGGAGGACTGTCCATCACAGCGCCGGGAGAAATACGCGCCCTCGTCCCTTCCGCCACATCCCCTCTTTATCGTACACCCACGCCCCCGACCCTGGGATATGGGTTGGGCGTGCTTGGGTAGATGTCTGTGGGGGGTAGCCATGGGAGATGTGGCGTGACTTGGAAGTTGTGTGGGGGGCAATAAGGCGGTGGCCGTGCTTGTAGGTCGTGGGGGCAATATATGGAGGGGGGCGTCTCCTGGGAGGTAGTGGTGGGGCCTAAGGGGGGGGGACGTGCCTTGTAGGGTCGTAGGGGGGTGCAAGGGGGGCTTGGGCGTGCTTGGAGGGTGGGGGGGAATGAGGGGGGGTGCGTGCTTGCCTAGGGTCAGTGGGGGGCTAGGGGGGGCGTGCTTGGAGGTCGTGGGGGCATAGGGGGGGCGTGCTGGAGTCGTCCGAGGCATGGGAGGGGCCTTGAGTTTGGGTCCTCCCTTAACAAATCGATGCATTCGTTTTACCAGCCGCGACACATCATCGGTCAGGCTTCACTTTGCGGTGATTGAGCGACGCGGGGCATGAATGGAGAGCAATGTGTGACGCCAGCGCGTGGTGGTGGTCGGCCCGCGGCGGGAGGAGAGGGGTTAAGGTATAAGGGAAGGACACTATCTGTATGTACCCCCCCTTCTCTCTCTCTCTCTCTCTCTCTCTTCTCTCTCTCTCTCTCTCATCTCTCTCTCTCGCTCCTCTCTCTCATCCTTCTCTCTCTCTCTCTCTCTCTCTTTCTCTCTCTCTCTCTCTCTCTCTCTCTCTCTCTCTCTCTCTCTCTTCTCTCTCGTCTCTCTCTCTCTTCTCTCTCTCTCTCTCTCCTCTCTCTCTCTCTTCTCTCTCTCTCTCCTCTCTCCTCTCTCTCTCTCGTCTCTCTCTCTCTCTCTCTCTCTCTCTCTCTCTCTTCTCTCCTCTCTCTCTCTCTCTCTCTCTCTCCCACTGTCTTTCTTCCTCTCTCCAGCTTGCTCCAACAGCGAGGAATATTCAGGAAAACTGTATCTATTGTTATTGAATAGATAGAAGGGAGAGCAGAATAAACTCACCAGGCACACGCCCCCCCATATCCAACAAATACTTAGTTGCCAAAGACAAGAGAATAGTGTACGTAGTATTTTCAAGTGTACCCAACACTCTGATATTTGTGAAAGTCTGCTCAAAAATAGTGTGTGGTCGGCGTGCCTTCCCACGGCTGTGCGGCAGAAGTGAACCGAAAACTCCGGTGGAGGAATGTCAGTGTGCCAAGTTTTTGCTCGACAATTTTTCTCTTCCTGCAAGTTTGTTGTAGTTGCCTCGCCACGAGTGAGTACCCGTTGCGCGAGGGTTTGCTTCATAATTCCGATATATAGAACCTGTCAACATATTATTGAAAACTGTTACCCATGTTGAGAGCAATAGATAGTAATTGCAGTAGTAGTAGTAAAGTAGTAGTAACAGCAGTAGTACCACTTGTTGTAGTTATAGTGTTTTTGTTGTTTTTTTTTTTTGTTTTTTTACATTTGTGCCTATAGCGCCTGTAGGCAGTGTGTGACCCAGGGCTCGGATGTAGGCTCTGGAGGGTCACTTGAGGCTGCTGTGATGGTTGGTCCTCGCCCGTGTGGCGCAGGCAGGATTCTTATAGTGACGCCTGTGATTAAGGCTCATGCCGCCCCCTGTGTCCTCCGATGCACTCGCAATTGAAGGTAGAGTTTGATGGGCAGGGCATGTTGGTGTTCTTAGGCCACTCGACGGTGCAGAAGGTTTTGGGTTTCTTCGGGATCGAACTCGGGTCACCGAGAACGCCAGTCGGAGACGCTAGCCATTCCGCTACTGCCTTCCCAAAACTCCCCTGTAGTAGTAGTAGTTGTAGTATTAATAGTAGTAGTACCCAACTGACGCTATTCAAACCTAACCGACAAATGGAAACTTTTGGTGATGGAACGGAGCCAGTTTAACCCCAGTGATTTGCGTTGTGAATTTTGGCTCAAAAGGGAAAAATTTCACCTCGTTTTTCCAGCCTTCCCGGTATTAATTATGGTAACTACTAAAACCTGCCCGGGGAATTTCCAAATTTTCTCTCCTTTTTATTTACCCGAAAAACCCTTTAGTAAAAGTTCTATCATTTAATCTCAGAATTATTAGGTTTATCTCTGTTTTCTCAAGGGTTTTTACTATTCTTTCCTTCTTTCTTTAAGGGTGGGGTAAGTAATTGATCCCCTCCATTCGTTCATTGGTCGAGTGTGATGGTTGGCTCATTCGTACCCGCCCTTTCCCTTTACCCTATCCGGGCGAGGCGTGGGTCTGCCTATCCTTCACCCCCCTATCCAAAGGCGAGGCGTGGTGGCTTCCATCCTTTACACACTACCAATTTAGGGTACGCCGTATAACAAAAATTCTTTCCTCAACTTTGGCATCCAATTTCCTATGTAAGATGGAATCCTAAAAAGTTTTTTCTATTCCCTTTTTGCATTTGGAAATTTCCTTACTATGAAAAATCGCCTTTTATTTGCACCCTTTCGAATAATGCTTAAAGAGTACGCAGTGTCCGGGGGTCCTTTTTATTGCATCATGCACAATTATTTTTCCAAAATGACTAGCGTGGTAACTTTTTTCTGACCATTGGTTCACACACTAATCCGTGTCAAGCCTCTACGTTGGCCTAAAACGTTTTCCATCTGTCCTTTTTAGCCTAAGCAGGGCATGGTCTCCGGTGGGGGGCCCAGCCCGGATGACCCGCTCTGGCCTCTGCCCCCCTGCTGCCCACCCTATGTCACCTGCTTCACGACTCTTTGGGGTGTTCTGAGTTGGATAGAGAACTCCGGAGCCTCTCGTTTGACCAGTCCCTGGATTTTGATCCCCGACAGTAACTGATCCCGGCTCGTGCCCCGGGCCGGCTGCCACTGATCAGTGTCTGCAAGCTGGTGGCTACTTCACTTGGGTGTGGCGAGGTCTTCACGGGTGTCCCTACCCCTCGCCACCCCAGCTTCAAAAATCTGGGTCCGGCGAACCTGGGGCGTCCTCACTCTGACTCGCCATCAGCGAGAGGAGGACACTTCGGGTGTGCCCCCCTTTTCCCACTAGAAGGTCACAGCTTTTGGCCTTCTTGGGCTGCGACCCCCATCACTCTGAGCTGCGTGAGGAGTCTTGGGCCGTCCTCTAGTCTGTGGTGAACCTTGATTCGTAGTGAGTTTTTAAACCCTGCACTACTTTACTAGGATTTTCCCGGGTGTTCATTTTTTTTGCCATCTCCAGCTTTCTGGCCAATTACACGAGCGACTGGGCTGTGGGGACCATCTGATGGGAAAAACCCTTTCCACACTTGTCTCCTGCGCTCGGCGGGGGAACGCCCGCTTCACAGCCTGGACCCGCGGAGGGAAACCTCTGGGCAGTGGAATGTTTACCGGATAACTCCGGTATCTCCGTGGATCTTTACCGCCTGGCCTCCTCTGAAATCTGCGTTGTACTGCATCTCATTCACGCTGGACAGCAACTGCACACTGGCCCTTAACCTGGCAGATGAGGTAGCCCGTCGTCTGGGGATAAGGGGGCGCAGGGCCTCTTTTGTGTCAACCGCATTACTCCAGAAAGCTTGCGTCCCAGCTCTTCCCCCAAAAGGGGGGAGTACCCACCCTTCCCCCCGGTGGCCCGTTGGGTCCTTTTCAGTACATCATGAAATTGTGGATCGTTTTCCCAGCAATCAAGGGCCTGACACCTTGAACGCGGGTTTTCAGGTGGCACCGGGGGCCTCTGGGACAAATTCCAAAAGGTACCTTCCAATGGCTCCTCGCACTGACACATCTCCTCCCTATCAACCTTGGGGTGCAGTTTCCCTGGTGGGGCACCACGCCCGGGTCTTGCCCTTCCCCCCATCGAAAACCCTCCCAACTTTTTGGTACCCTTCACAGGGGACCTTCGGTACCCCCTATAAAAAAAATTTTTTTTCTCACTTTGGCCCATTTCCTATGAAAAATGGAACTCTAAACGATTTTTCTTATTCCTTTTTTGCTTTGAGATTCTTCTATCAAACCCCCTTTTAGCAGTTTTGAAATTAAAAAAAAAGTTTTTTTGGCATAGCAAGTGTAAACCCCAAAAATTAAGCGAAAAAACCCCCCTTTAAAAATTAAATTTTTACTAAAAAAACCCGCCATTCAAAAAAATCTATATTTCATTTTTTCTTTGGCCCTACGGCGTCCCCTACTATCCATGGTCAGGCTGGGGCTCCCTATCCTTCAACACTTCCAAGTCGGGTGTGCAAAAAAAACCGCCGACAAAAACTCACCGGAAAAACTCCCCGTCACAAATCCCGAAAAAAAATTCCCCGGACAAAACTCCGTACAAAATACCAGAAAAAAAACTCCCCGGGGCAAAAACTCCCGCAAAACTCCCGGACAAAACTCACCCCCCCAAACCCCCGGGCTCTCGCCCCAAAAAAACTCCCCGGGACAAAACTCCCCGAAAAATACTCAGGAAAAACCGCCCCCCAAAATTTCCGACAAAACTCACCCAAAAATTCTGCGAAAAAAACTCACCGGACAAAAACTCCCGACCAGAAACTCAGGGGAAAAAACCTCCCCGGGGACAAAAACTCCCCGGGAAAAACTCCCCGGGACAAAACCCCGAAAAAAATTTGCCAAAAAATCCGCCGCAGAATCCCCGGAAAAAAAACTCGCCGTACAATACTCACGAGAAAAAAACTCCCCGGGACAGAAATTGCCGTAAAAACTCCCGGAAAAAAATTGCCGCACAAAAACCACCGACAAAACTCCCCCGACAAAAACTCTAGAAAAAAACTCCCCGGACAAAAATCGCTGACAAAACTCACCCAAAAAAAACTGCCAAAAAAATCTCCCCGGGACAAAACTCACCGCAAAAAACTCACCGACAAAAACTCTCCGGACAAAAACTCCCCGGGACAAAAACTCTGGGAAAAAAACTCCCGGGACAAAACCCTCACCCCCAAAAACTCGCCGCACAAAACTCACCGGGAAAAAACCCCCGACAAAACTCCCGGGAAAAAAACTCCCGGACTAAAATTCACTGGACAAAAAACTCTCCGGACAAAACCCCCGGCAAAAAATCTCCGGGGAAAAAAACTCTCCAAAAACTCTCCGGCAAAAAAACTCCGGCAAAACCACCGGGAAAAAAAACTCACCGCAAAAAAAACTCACCGACAAAATCTCCCGAAAAAAACCCCCGGGGACAAAACTCCCCGGGAAAAAAACTCCCGGAAAAACCCCCGGGCAAAACCCCCGGGCAAAATCACCGAAAAAAACTCTCCGGAAAAAACTCTCCGAAAAAAATTCAAATGGAAAAAAACTCTCCGACAAAATCTCTCCGGGAAAAAAAGTCTCGGACAAAACCTCCGCAAAAAACCCGGGACAAAAACTCTCCGAAAAAACCACTGCCTACTACCTACGCTGTATACCCTGGTCGCTTTCGCCAGGAAATCATGTACTAGTAAAATCTTACCCCGAGCGCTAATCAGGACGCTAAGAGGACTGTTCACGCCGACCCGTAGATATCACTGAGTAATTTTATAAACAGCGTCCCTCTAACAGACTTAAAAGAAATGAGATCACTAACCCAAGTGTGAAGTGGGTCCTATCAATTTTTGTAAGTAAAATACTGTACCAAGGGAAGGTTCGATTTGTTAAAAAGGGAAACGAGTTGAAGGGGACCTAGAACGATACTAACGTCAAGGTCAAAAGAAAAAAGTTTACGATTACCTCGAGTGTTGTTCACCCCAAATTTGCTCATTTTTTTTTAGGCAAAAAGATATATTTGGCAAAAATATTCAGATCGGGGACTCGTTATTTAACTAGTTTTATCAAGAAAAACCCTGTCTTTTTTTTTACTTCCCTTTTTGTTTAAGAAGAATAAAAGGCCCCGGTT
>JACEEZ010007212.1:0-12500 GCA_016584305.1 Chionoecetes opilio
ATTCAATTCAACCCCAAAATTGTATTAGTTATTTCACATCATAGATTCTCTCTCTCTCTCTCCCCTCTCTCTCTCCTCTCTCCTCTCTCTCTCCTCCTCTCGTCTCTCTCTCTCCTCTCTCTCTCTCTCTCTCTCTCCTCTCTCTCTCTCTCTCCTCTCTCTCTCTCTCCTCTCTCTCTCTCTCCTCTAACCACAAAGGCAAGACAAATTCGTGAACATTTTCCTCTTTTTTTCTCTAACAATTATGTGGATGACTTTTTTTGTTATGTGTAAATTTTATGCTTTTGTTTCCCTCGTTTCCCCTCGTACAATTTGTTCTCTAAATATATACACAAACTTTTTTTTTTCCCACCTACCTTTCAGCGTCCATTATTCTCCCTCCAAAACAATTTCTCATCCAAATATGACCATTTTGCCAAGTTTTTTTTTTCAGAGCAATATTTTTCTCCCACCCATTCTGGTAACGTAACCTCTTCTGTGTGTGTGTCTGTGTCCTCCTCTCTCTCTCCCCTCTCTCTCTTCTCTCTCTTTTTCTCTCTCTCTCTCTCTCTCTCTCTCTCTCTCTCTCTCTCTCTCTCTCTCTCTCTCTCTCTCTCTCTCTCTCTCTCTCTCTCTCTCTCACTATCAATAATAACCTACGATTTGTTCTTGTTTCTAAATTAATTCAACCTTATTTCATCTCCTTTTCTGATTATTTATTTAAAAAGATAAATCATTAACACACACACACACACACACACACACACACACACACACACACACACACACACACACACACACACACACACACCTGTTTTGACCTATGCTGACCCTCCCATGTTTCCCCCTTCACCTGTCGCCACCCTGCCTCTGATCAATTATTTCTCACCTGTGATTGGTGGACGGCACTGGGCACGTCACGGCCGGTAATGACTGGCGGGACACGAGAGGGCTCACTCATCTATACTTCGGTTCAGTCATCTATACTTCTTGCCCGGATTTTATAGCTTTCGATGGTGCGGAAGAGATTCAAGGGTTTATTTACGTCTGGAAAAGAGAAAAGAAGGCTTTGGATATATGGCATAGTAGGGAAGAAAGTTTCCCGGGGGTTTAAATTTAACACCTAAAAAAGGGAAAAAAATATTTTGGGCTATGGGACAATTGGAAAAAGGGTTTTAAAATTTGGTTATAGAAAAAGGGGAAATAAGGTTTAGAATGGCTATAGACAATTGGAATAAGGTTTAGAATGGCTATAGACGATTGGAATAAGGTTTAGAATGGCTATAGACGATTGGAATAAGGTTTAGAATGGCTATAGACAATTGGAATAAGGTTTAGAATGGCTATAGACAATTGGAATAAGGTTTAGAATGGCTAAAAGAAACGTTTGGGAAAAGGTTTAAAGGCTATAGAAAATTTGGAAAAGGGTTTTTTGAAGGGCTATAGACAATTGGAAAAAGGGTTTTTAAAAATGCTATAACAATTGGAAAAAAGGTTAGAAGGGCTATAGCAATTGGAATAAGGTTTGAAGGCTATAGAAATTTGGAATAAGGAAAGAAGGGTTTATAGAAAATTTTGGAAAAAAAGGGGTTTAAAAGGGGGTATAGAAAATTTGGAAAAAAAGGTTTTAGAATGGCTTTAGAAATTTGGGGAATAAGGTTTAAAATGGCTAAAAACAAGGGGGAATAAGGTTTGGGAATGGCTATAGAAAATTTGGGGAAAAGGGTTTTTAGAAGGGTTAGAAAATTTGGAATAAGGTTTGAATGGCAAATAGCGATTGGAAAAAGGGTTTTAAAAGGGCATAGACGTTTGGGAATAAGGTTTGAATGGCTATAGAAAATTTGGGAAAAAAGGGTTTTAGAATGGCTATAGGAAAAAAAAAAAAATTGGAAAAAAGGGTTTTTAGAAGGCTATGGGACGTTTGGGAAAATAAGGTTTAGAAGGTTTATGGGACATTGGTTTTAACCCGAACTCCCGGGGGTTGGAATACAGGGAAATTTGTAGGGAAGAAGAATTTAAAAGGGGGTTTATTTAAATTTGAAAAAAGGGGGGAGAAAAAGAATTTTTTGGGGATACATGGATTTTTTTTTGTGTTATGTGTTTTATTCTTTTGGGATTAAAGAGGTTCGTTCAATCATTTAAAATTTTCTCCCGGTTTTATGGGTTTTTTAAAATTACTGCGGAAGAGATTCGAGGGTTTATTTACGCCTGAAAACAAAAAACAAAAGGGGTTTGGAATCGGGGATTTTTTTTGGGGTTTTATGGGGAAAATTATGGGGGGATTAAGAGGTTTTTTTATCTAATTTTTACGGGTTTAGGGGTTTTCGATTGCAGGAAAGGGGTTTTTCGGGGACTATTATGAGAAAAAGGGAGAGCAAGAGAAAAAGAGAGAGAGAGAGAGAAGAGAGAGAGAGAGAGAGAAAAGGAGAAGAGAGAGAGAGAGAGAGAGAGAGAGAGAAGGGGAAAGGGGGAGAGGGGGAGGAGGGGGAAAAGAGAGAAAAGAGAAAAAGGGAAAAGGGGGAGAGAGAGAGAGAGAGGGGAAGAGAGAGAGAGAGAGAGGAGAGAGAGAGAGAGAGAGAGAGAGGAGAGGGGAGAGAGAAAAGGAAAGAGAGAGAGAGAGCAGAGGAGAGAGAGAGAGAGGGGAGAGAGAGAGGAGAGAGAGAGAGAGAGAGAGGGGAGAGAAAAGGAGAAGAAAAGAGAAGAGAGAGAGGGGGAGAGAGAGGGGGAAAAGGAGGGGAGGAGAGAGAGAGAGAGAAAAGGGGAGAGAGGAGAGAGAAAAGAGAGTGAGAGGGGAAAAGGAGGGGTTTTAAAAATTAAAATCAAAATTTTCAAAAAAAAATTCTCTTGATAAAAATTTTTCCGGGACATAATTTTCGGGTCAGTCAAAATTTCCCCTTTCCCTTTCATCAGATTTCTCGGGCGGATTACAACCCCGAGGGGCCCATTCAAGTTTAACGTGAAAATAGAAACAAGTAAGTGCTAGAAAACATTTATTAGAACACCAATTATTTTTCGACTTGAGATCCTTTGTTCATAGTTTTTTTTTTTTTTTTTTTCTTATCTTATTTTTTGAGATCCTTTTTAATAGTTTTTATATATTTTTTGCTTTCTTATTATTCTATTCCTATCATTCTATAATATTTCCTTGCTGCTTTTATTTGTTTTACTCATTCGTTTAGTCTAACAGTTTCAAAAGTCAAAAGAATATCGAATAAATACAGATTTTATTTTTTCGATAGCAACAAAATAAAATAAAAATCTGAAATATTTGCATTCTTTCACTGGATCACTTAACTTTTCGTCTAGAACCACTTACTACTCTCTCGTTCACTCATCCGATGCACTTCCAGCACTCCATAAATTCAAGTTTCAAAACAAAAAAATAACAAAAATGAAAAAGGCGAAACCATTTCTATAGATCAGCTAAAAACGCGCGACTTTTTTTTTATATAAAACTAGAATTACTTGATTCCTCTATCTATAGACACTTAACTTTATTTTTGTAATTTTTAAGGGGTTTTTGTAGTCAAAGGCATTTAAAAAACACCTTCAATTTTCTATACCCCACTTTAAAGCTTTTTTCCCAATGTTATGCCCACTTAACGCTTTTTTTACCATCGTCTATGAAATTTTAAAACGCTTTTTCCCAATCGTTTTATAACCCTTAACGCTTTTTCCCAAATGTCAAATACCCATTTTAAACGCCTTTTTCCCAAGGGGCTATAAAATTTAAAAGCTTTTTTTCCCCAATGGGTTTAAAAAGACACTTAACGTTTTAATTCCAAATCGTCTATGACATTTAAAACCCCTTTTATTTCAATCTTTCTATAGACACTTTAAACCCATTATTAAACGCCCTATCCCCACTTAACGCTTATTCCAATCGTCTATAGCCACTTAACGCTTATTCCAATCGTCTATAGCCACTTAACGCTTTTTCCCAATGTCTATGGGCCAAACAAAAACCCAAATTTTAAAAATCGCTATAGCCCATTAAAACATTATTCCAATCGTTTATAGCCACTTAAACATTTTTCCCAAATCGTTTTTAGACATTTTTAAACTTTTATTCCAATCCTCTACGACATTTAACCCTTTTTTCCAATGTCTAAGCCATTTAAAAAACGCTAAATTCCAATATTTATAGCCATTTAAACCCTCTTCCAATGGCATACCCAATTTAAAAAACCTTTTTCCCAAAATCGTCTTTTAGCCTTTTAAAAAAACATTTTTTCCAATCGCCCTATACCATTTAAACAGTATTCCAACGTCTATGGGCCCCCTTTAAAACCCGCTTTTTCCCAATTTAGTTTTTTATACCCCACTTAAACGCTTTTTCCCAATGGGCTATAGCCTTTTTTAAACGCTTTTTCCCAAATCGTCTAAAACCCACTTGAAGCTTTTTCCCAAATCGCCCTATGGGCCATTAAACGTTTATTCAAATCGTTATAGCCATTTAAAACGCTTTTTCCCAAATCCCCTATGCCAATTAAAAAGCTTATTCCAATCGCCCTAAAAAAGCCATTAAAAAACGCTTTTTCCCAAATTTCGTCTATAAAAAATTTAAACGCTTATTCCAATTTTCTTACCCCACTTAAACGCTTTTTTCCAAATCGTTATACCACTTAAACGTTTAAATTCCAATGTCTATAGCCATTTAAACGCTTTTTTTCCCAATCTTTCTATAGCCCAAAAAAAGGGCTTTTTCCCCCAATCGTCTAAAACCCCTTTTAAAAACCCTATTCCAATCTTTCCTACCCCCCTTTAAACGCTTTTTCCCAAAATCGTCTATACCCACAAAAAAACGCTTTTTTCCCCAATCGTTTAAGCCCTTTAAAACGTTTGTTCCAATCGTCATACCCCTTTAAACCCTTTTTCCCAATGCCAAAGCCCTTAAACGCTTATTCCAATCGTCTATAGCCACTTAAACGCTTATTCCAATCGTCTATAGCCACTTAAACGCTTATTCCAATCGCCCTATACCCATTAAAAACCGTTTAATTCCAATTTTCCTAAAAGCCAAAAAAAACCCTTTTTCCAATCGTCAAATAGCCACTTTTAAACGCTTTTTTCCCAATCGTCAAATACCCCATTTTAAAAGCTTATTCCAATCTTTAATAGCCACAAAAACCTTATTCCAACCCGTTTAAAACCCCTTTAAAACCCTTATTCCAATCGTCAAATAGCCACTTTAAAACGCTTTTTCCCAAATCGCCCTATACCACTTGAACGCTTATTCCAATCGCTATAGCCATTTAAAAAAACCTTTTTTAAATGGGGGGGTTTTAATAGCATTTAAAAGGCTTTTTCCCCCCCCAATTTCGCCCTTATGCCACTTGAACGCTTTTTCCCAATGGGATAACCCTTAAACGTTTGGTTCCAATCGTCAAACCCACTTAAAGGGCTTATTCCAATCGTTTTATAGCCATTTAAAAAAAAGGGCTTTTTTCCAAGTCTATACCATTAAAAACGTTTTTTTAAATCGTCTATAGCCATTTAAAAACGCTTTTTCCAATCGTTATACCCATTTTAAAACCCCTTTTCCCCAATCGCCCTATAGCCTTTTTTAAAGTTTATTCCAATGGGTCTTACCCCATTTAAAATTGCTTTTTCCCAATCGTCTATACCCATTTAAAACCCGCTTATTCAAAAATCGCCCTATAGCCCCCTTAAACGTTTTATTTCCCAATCGTTTTTAAAGCCCTTTTATTCCAACAGTTTTACCCCATTTTTAAAAAAAACGCTTTTTCCCAAATCTTCAAATGGGGCCATTAAAAAGCTTTGTTCCAATGCCCTAAAACCCTTTTAAAACCCGCTTATTCCAATCGCTATAGCCACTTTAAACCCTTTACCCAATGTCTATAGCCCCTTAAACGTTATTCCAATGCCCTATTATGCCCTTAAACGCTTATTCAATCCCCTTAAGCCCCCTTTAAACGTTTTTCCAATCGTTTGCCATTTAAAAACGTTTTCCCAATCGCCCAAATACCATTTAAAACCCCTTTTTCCAAATCGCCCTATACCATTTAAAACGCTTATTCCAATCGTCTATAGCCATTTAAACCCTTATTCCAATCGTCTATAGCCACTTAAACGCTTATTCCAATCGTCTATAGCCACAGTTGATACTCAGTTGTTTTCAATCGCGATGAAAATAAACAAAATGACAATCGGGACTCAGGATTTGGCTTGTGTTGCGCGTTTTGTATATATTTTTCGCATCAGGTTTAAAAATTTGATATATAAAGGTAGATTAATGGCTTTTCACGTTTTAAGCTTTACAGTATAAAAAAAAAAGAGGGGAATATATATACACACATACAAAACAATAGAGAGTAACGGTAAACATTAACGCTTTTAAAACGATCATGCAACAAAAATAACATCAAAGCGGCGAGGGGAAAAAAGGTAAAAAAGGGGAAAAATAAAAAGAATTAAATTGAGCAACAACAAAGTATGATAAAGAATGGATATTAATGATTTAGGGAAAAATTTTTTAAAAAAAATGATGGAAAGATGGGAAAATGATAAATATAAAAAGTTTAATTAAAAACAAAAGGGTAATGATAATGAGGGTAATTTAAAAAAAGTCCCTTTAAAATTGGGGGAAAAGAAAAGAGAGAGAAGAGAGGAGAGAGAGAGAGAGAGAAAAGAGAGGGGAGAGAGAGAGAGAGGGGAGAGAGAGAGAGAGAGAGAGAGAGAGAGAGAGAGAAAAGAGGGTGAGAGAGGAGAGGGGAGAGAAGAAGGCCACCCCCGAAAGGAAAAAAAAAAAAAAAAAAAATAATTTCTATGATAAAAGTTTTCATCATAAAAAATAAAAAAATGGGAAAATGGAAAAAAAAAATGATGGAAAAAAAAAAACCTCCCAAGAAAAAAGCAATATTTGAAAGAAATAAGAAACTGAAAAAGTGAATGAAAAAGATAAATACATAAAAAGTTAGCCCTTTTCACACCCACACCCCAAAAACACAACAACCCCACAAACCCCCACAAAAAACACACAAAACACACAAACCCCACAGGCCCACACACACACACAGACACAACAAAACCCCCACAAAAACCCCAATACACACCCCACACACACCATACAACACACACGCACACCCCCAAAACACACACACACCCAACACGCCCCGCGCACCACACACACACGCGCGCGCCCACAACACCCACCATACCCCACACACCACACCCACCCCACCCACACACACACACGCGGGGCGCACAAAAACACACACACACACACCGCCCCCGCACCCACAAAACAATTTTCTCTACCAAAACCAAAAAAACAAAGTAGGAAGAAGAAGAAAAAGAAGAAGAAGAAAAAAAGAAAGAAGAAGAAGAAGAAGAAGAGGAAAAAACGAAGAAAAAAGAGAAGAAGAAAAAAAGAAAAAGGAAAAAGAAAGAAGAAGAAGAAAAGAAGAAGAAGAAAAGAAAAGCAAAAAAGAAAAGAAGAAGAAAAATGAAAAAAGGAAAAAAGAAGAAAGAAGAAAGAAAAAAAGCAGAAGAAGTAAAGAAAAGAAGAAGAAGAAGAAGAAGAAGAAAAGAAGAAGCAGAAGAAGAAGAAGAAAGGGGGAAGCCGAAGAAGAACCGATAAGAAAAATTAGACCCTCTTTCAAAAAAAAAAAAACTAAAAATGTTTTTTAATAAAAAGAAAACTTTGTTTAAATTTTTAAAAAAAACAAAAATAGAAAAATTAGAAATAAACACGAGTACAAATAATCAGGAAAAAAAAAATGAGAAAGAAAACAGTATTGTAAAAAGGCCAAATGAAAAAAGAAACAGGAAAGGAGGGAAAGTAAAAAAGAAAGGGGGCAGAACAAGAAAAAAGGGAAAAAAGGAAGAAAACAAAGAGGATGAGGAAGAGAAGGAGGAGGAAGAGGAAGAGGAGGAAAAGTAGGAAGTAGGTAGAAAAGCAGGAAAAATTAAGTGGGAAAGGAATGAGAAAACGAAGAGAACAGACATCGAGAGGAAGAGGATTTTCCCTAGGGTTACATAGGGTAAAAGACAACCCGGGGACCTAGGTCCATAGCGGGGGGTAATTTTTGCTGAACTACATACTACTAACTATCAATACTTGTAAGGGAAAAAAGTTGGAAAAAAGGGTTTCCATGTCCCCCAAGAGGATAGGAACATGGAAAAATTTTTAGTGCAGAAGGGTAGGGTAGGGAAAAATACTAACTACAACTACCAAATACCACTACAACTAATCGATACGGGGGCTAGATCCCAATTCGCACTATCCCAAACCCCTTTTTCTTTACAGTTTCGCGTAAGCCTGTTTTTGAAGGAGTTTTTTGTGCTGGCTCCGAAACATTTGCTGGTAAACTTGTTCCATCGTTTCAACCCACTCTAAAATTGAAATAATTTTTAGGAGATCGGTGAGGGGACCCTTTACCGTTTTTGTTTTTAAAACCCTTATTTCTTGTTGTTTACTTTTTTGAAAGCTCGAATGGTTTTTCTTGATTTTGGGCCAAAAAACCTTTTTGAAAAACTTTAAAAGGTTTTTATCAAGTCCCCCCCGGAAATTTTACGATTTCCCTTTTTGGAAAACATATTAAATTTCCGCAGTCTCTCTTCATAAGAGAATTTTTTGCAGGGGATGGGAATTTGTTGGTTGCCTTCCCTTTGGGACTGATTTTCCAAATTTGGGTTGATCCTTTTTTCGAAACAGGGCGACCCGAATTGAACGGCATATTCCAAGGGGGGCCCAAAACCCAAGGGGGTGTATAATTGTGTCATTACTTTTTGGGGTTTTATGTTTAAAATTTCGTTTAAAAAGCCCAAATCAATTTTTCCTTTTTACTGGCAGCTAGGCAATGGGGGACTGGGTTTTTAATTTATTACGATGATGACACCTAAAAACCTTTTTTTTGCCCGTACTTTTATTTTTCGATTTTTTTTTGCATTTGATAGTTTTAATTTTGGGGTTTTCTTGCCCATATGCCCTTACTTTTAAAATTTTTCGGAAAATTTAAAAATTTTTAAAAGCCATTTATCACTCCAATCTGATAGTTTGTCGAGATCATTTTTATGAGTTCGCAGTTTTCTCTAGTATATGTTTTTCCGCCAAAATTTGGGGGTCATCCCGCAAATTTCGGATTTTGAACAAGTCCGCGTCCAGATCGTTTATTATATCAAAAAAAAGAGTAGGACCCAAGACCGAGCCCTGAGGCACCCCAATAGTAAAATTAACCAATTTAGATGGGCCCGCCATTTATTACTACCCGTTGTTTTCGATTTTTAAAAACCCCAACGCCCAACATTTAACATAATTGCTCTCCAAGCCAGTGCCCTTAGTTTTGGGCCCAAAAATCGCTTTATTTTGGGGAAAATGTATCGAAAAGGCTTTTTGGGAAAAACAAGGGTATATTACATCCCAGGAATTTTAGCGTCCCGTTTTAAAAAAATGACATTAAAAAAAAATCCAGTGATTTGGTTTAACAGGATCCCCTTTTTTTCGAAAACCATGCTGGGATTTTTGTATTGAGGGTTTTTTTCATCGAGAAAAGGAGGAAAGGGGGAGGAGGAGGAAGGGGGAGGGGGGTAAGAGGAGGAGGAAAAAGGTGAAGGCTTTAAAACAGCCCTAAAGGGGAAGGGGGTAGTATGTGGCTCCCCTTTCCCTTTATCAATAAAAAAGACGCCCACGCCACACCCTGCATTTCGGGCGCCTGAATGAAAAAAAAAACCCCTCGTGTAGCGCCGAAGAAGCTGTGAATAAGGGAAGGAGGGCTGACCCCTCCTCTCCTTCTCTTCTCTCTCTTCCCCTCTCTCTCTCTCTCCTTTTCCCTCCCCCTCTTCTCTCTCTCTCCCCTCTTTTTCATTCCAGTTTACTCCTATATTCGTCTCCAGTTATTCTTTTCCCGGAAAATCTCTCTTTCTTTCACAAACACAACCCCCACACACTCTCTTCTCCCCCCTTTTCTCTCCTCTTTTCCTCCCTCTCTCTCTCTTTTCTCTCTCTCTCTCTCTCTCTCTGAAGATATGTGTGGTGTGTGTGCGAAAAAAAATGAGAATAGTGCTTTTCATTAAAATAAATTTTTTAAAGGAGTAGTGTAGTAAGAGTAGTATAAGAGAGGAGTATTTGTAGTAGTGAATGGTAGGGGGAGGGGGGAGGGGAGGAGGAGGAGGAGGAGGGGAGGAGGAAGGAGGGAGGAGGAGGAGGGGGAGTAGAGGGGAGTATTAGTAGTAGTAGTAGTAGTTTTGTAGTAGTAGTAGTAATAGTAGTTTGTAGGAAATAGTAGTAGTAGTAGTAAAAGTAGTATAGTGTAGTAGTAGTAGTAGTAGTAGTAGTGGTAGTCAGTAGTAGTAGTAGTAGTAGTAGTAGTAGTAGTAGTAATAGTAGTAGTAAGATAGTAGTATTAGTATTAGTAGTGGTAGGAGAGGAGGAGGAGGAGGAGGAGGAGGAGGAGGAGGAGGAGGAGGAGGAGGGAGGAGGACGGAGGAGGAGGAGGAGGAGGAGGAGGAGAGGAGGAGGAGGAGGGAGGAGGAGGGGAGGAGGAGTAGTATAGTAGTAGTAGTAGTAGTAGTAGTAGTAGTAGTAGTAGTGGTAGGAGGAGGAGGAAGAGGAAGAGGAGGAGGAGGAGGAGGAGGAGGAGGAGGAGTAGCAGCAGTAGTAGTAGTAGTAGTAGTAGTAGTAGTAGTAGTAGTAGTAGTAGTAGTAGTAACAGCAGCAGTAGTAGTAGTAGTAGTAGTAGTAGTAGTAACAGCAGCAGTAGTAGTAGTAGTAGTAGTAACAGCAGCAGTAGTATTAGTATTAGTAGTAACAGCAGCAGTAGTGGTAGTAGTAGTAGTAGTAGTAGTAGTAGTAGTATAGTAGTAACAGCAGCAGTAGTAGTAGTAGTAGTAGTAACAGTAGTAGTAGTAGTAGTAGTAGTAGTAGTAGTAGTAGTAGTAGTAGTAGTAGTAGTAGTAGTAGTAGTAGTAACAGCAGCAGTAGTAGTAGTAGTAGTAGTAACAGCAGCAGTAGTAGTAGTAGTAGTAGTAACAGCAGCAGTAGTAGTAGTAGTAGTAGTAGTAGTAGTAACAGCAGCAGTAGTAGTAGTAGTAGTAGTAACAGCAGCAGTAGTAGTAGTAGTAGTAGTAGTAGCAGCAGTAGTAGTAGTAGTAATAGTACACTTCCTCTACCACCTTCACCACTATTCCTCCACAACCTTCTTTAACACCAATCCTCCACTCTCTTCCACCTCTCCCTCCACTCCACTAACTCTCCCCTCTGCTTCTCGCTCACTTCCCCTCACATCTTCCGCTTTACGTCCCTTCATATCCCTACTGATGTCCCCCTATGGTTGCTCGCCCCCTCCCCTCTCCTCCTCCTCTTCCCCTCTTCTCCCCTCGCTTCCCCTCGCTCACCCGACACCCGTTTTGATGCGGCCTGCCGAGTGGTGGCCGGTGGGTCGCGGGACACACCTGACCCGTTAATTGGTGTGTGACAGCTCTCTCTTCTCTCCTCTCTCTCTCTCTCTCTCTTCCTCTCTCTCTCTCTCTCTCTCTCTCTCTCTCTCTCTTTTTTTTTTTCTCTCTCTCTCTCTCTCTCTCTCTCCTCTCTCTCTCTCTCTCTCTCTCCTCTCTCTCTCTCTCTCTCTCTCTCTCTCTCTCTCTCTCTCTCTCTCTCTCTCTCTCTCTCTCTCTCTCTCTCTTTTTCTCTCTCTCCTCTCTCTCTCTCTCTCTCTCTCTCTCTCTCTCTCTCTCCTTCTCTCTCTCTCTCTCTCTCTCTCTCTCCGGAGCAACTAATGGAGGGGGGAAGGGATAACAATAGGGCATAGATCAAGGGGGGGTTAAGAATACAAAGGAATACAAAGGAAGAACAGACAGCAACAGCCCTACTGAGCCAAACGAGGCTGTCTGTGAATATTATATGTAAGGGTTAGGTTGGGGGTATGGGGGTGAGGAAAGGGGGGTTAGAGGTAGGGGTGGGGGTGAGGGGAAGGGGCGAAAGAGGTAGGGTTAGAGGTGGGGGGAGGGGAAGGGAGAGGGGAAAGGGAGGGGGACGGGTGGGATGGAATAGCGATCTAGAAAGTGAATCACAACTCGGTCCTGTGACCTCCAAACTTATAACCCCCGAGGGTGCTGAAGGTCATTCCCAGGGGTCACGGTAGGTCAAGGACTATAGGTGTCCGGGGTGAGGGGAAATAAGGGGAAACAAAGGGGAATGGGAGAGAGAAGGGAGAGAGAGAGGGAAAGGAGAGAGAAGAGATTCAGTGCAGAGAAGGATGACCAAAATGATTCAAGGGATGCGTAACTTTAGTTATGAGAAAAGATTGTAGTTATTGAAGTTACACTCACTCGAGAGACGCAGAGTAAGGGGCGATCTGATAGAAGTTTTTAAGTGGATAAAGAGATTTAATAAAGGAGAGGCAGGAAAGGTTCTTACGGCTTTCAACCAGGGTAGAACAAGAAGTAACGGATTCAAGCTGGAAGGGCGTAGATTTAGAAAGGAAATAGGGAAAAACTGGTTCACAAATAGGGTGGTGAATGAATGGAATGGACTCAGTAGACAGGTAGTTAGTGCAGAG